>JAUELF010254329.1:0-11690 GCA_031471495.1 Clinocardium nuttallii
CGAGCATGATCATTATTAATCGTGTCCCTACATCACTGATGGAACTATATATATATTTGACGGTTTAACGGAAGTGAGTAAATTGGTTTTGCCGAAATATCCAACCGACTGTTCAAAACTGACTATATAAATTGTGTTTCGTTGTTGTTGTTTTTGTTAGCATTGTGGTGATTGTCAAACCAATCACCACAAAAAGGGCCATAATTTGCATTATATAATGGAAAGAGTTATCAAACTTGATTGTTTACATAGGTGTGATGGTTGGGAAGAGTTGTATTAAGTTTCAATGTAAAGCATCAAGTAGTTACTAGGATATAGTCTAATAGACTCTTAATGATGTTGCACGCAAAACTTTAACCAGAATTTCTAAGTAAAAAAAGGGCTATAACTTGCAGTAAATGTAGGATAGAGTTATCTAACTTGTTAATCTACAGGTGTGATGGTTGGGAAGGGTTGTATAAAGTTTCAATGCAATGCATCAAGTAAATACAGAGATATGGACTTTAACCAGAATTTCTAAGTAAACAAGACCTCGTGCTGATCAAGGGAGTCTCGCCTTCTGGGATTTGATGGAGAGAAAAATTAAATGATTTGTCATAAAGATTGGTGAAAAAAGTAGCTTCTGAAGTGTTCAGAAAGTTATTATAACCTTGGTTAACTTAACCCAGGTTAGGTCACTCAACCTACTTGATTTAATTTAACCTAAACTGAGTTAAAAATAACCCAACTAACCCCGTCCCGAGTTAAAAATAACCCAGGATAGGTAACTCAACCTTGATTAACATTGACTGTACCTGTTGGGTTACCTAACCTGGGTTAAGTTACCTTACCACGGCCAATTTCTGCCAAATTATGACCATGACCTTGAAAATGTTGACGTTGAATGATGTCTTGAGGTTAAGGTAACTAACAAAGGTCAAGTTCTTCAAAATTATGACCTTGACCTTGAAAATTTTGACGTTGATGGATGTCCCATGACCAAACAATACATCTGACAAAGTTTTAGAAAAATTCCAGCAGGGGTTGCTGAGATATAGCTATTTGTAAAAGCGGCCGCCGTCGCCGGCAAAGTGACTGGTATGTCTCTCACTCCACTATCGTGGGCGAGACAAAAAGGGAGTTTCACCATGTAATACCGATACACAGTTGAAACCAGCGGAAGAAAAATAGAAATTGTTCTATTCTTGTCCTTCAATGAAGAGACATCAACATAGGTGTAAAATAATCACTAACTGTCTGAGTAACACTTACTTTGGATCCACTTCATGTGGTGGAATCGGGAACAACTTCTTCTCTATTTTTGACCTTGTCTGTAGGAATCTATTAGTATTCTCAACAGTCCATTCTATTTCCAGTAACACTACCTGTGGCTGCAATCCTAGTGTGTAACCATACTTCTTCTTTTCGTCTGGGTTTGGGGGAGGAGCTTGTTTTTCCTGCTCTTTTGTAAAAGCCAATTCAGCTTCCTTCTTTGCTGAAGAGAATTCAAACTCTAAATCGTTCCCTCATACAACAATTCTGCAGCAGACGACTTCGAACATATTTTGTCAAAAAATTGAAATTCTCTATAATTAAATGGATATTAACCTATGACTAAAAATGGAAAACATTGTTGCAAAAGGAGAAATTGCTTATTTTGACCAATTTCTTCTTTTGTCACTGCTTTCAAAAAGCCGCCTGCTGCAGAGGCATCAGAAAGCGTCTATATGAGGGAAAGGGTTAATTGACCATCATGCAAGGCGCAAAATGTTACAGATGTTCGTTTGAGAACATTCAATTTAGCCTTCCTATATAAAATGTGCATTATTATCACTTCCACATGCTTTTACCTCTTGAAAAATTATTTGAATTGAGAAAAGGAGAAAACAAACAGATATGTCCTTTTCCTAAAATGATTTCAACTCTTTCTCAAAAATTAACTTAACATTTTCCAGATTGTACATTTCTACACCCAAGATTTTTACAAAGCAGAGGATTCTAAATGTATTATATCACGGATAGGGGCAAACATATCATATAAGGTAAATGCATTTATCAAATATTAACCCCTTTATGAATGCAGACATATTTTTCTGCATCCTGCAGACTTTTGAAAACATTGTGGCAAGTAGGGAAATTATTCATATGAGCACTTTCGTCTTTTGTCAAACTACACTCAACTTGATTCATTAATTATACCATTGTTTATAAAGATTTACCATACCTGGATGTTTTCAAAGATGTTTGCTGCAGATTTATAATAAATTACTGTAAGTGGGAAAGTTTCAAAACTCAAGGGTGTGAAAATGTATAACAAGAGGGCCAAGATATAGTAAAATCACTAAAATGGCTTATCAAGAAGATTGTTAAAGTTTCCCCCTATACATGTCTTCTTTGACCCCAGGGCTATAATTTAAACATGATTGATAAAGGTCCAATAGATGAAGCTACATACCAAATACCCAAGGCCTGGACCTTCTACTTTTAGACAAGAAGATTTTTCCCTATACAAGTCTTTTTTAAAACAAGTGACCCCTGAGGAGGAGCCAGTTTTGACAAGGGCTATAATTTGAACAATCTTGGTAGAGGTCCACTAGATGGTGCTACATACCAAATATCAAAGGCATGGGCCTTTTTCTTTCAGACTAGAAGATTCTTTTAAGTTTTTGTTAATTTCTCCTTTTTTGTTGCCGTAGAAACCAGAGTTCTACATGGAAGTTTAATTTTTGAACAATTTTGAAAGAGGGCCACCAAAAGGAACATTTCTTGTATAGGGTATGCATCATCAAGATTCATCAACCAAATGATCCACTGTTTTGAGTAACATTTTCCCGCTTTCCAAATTAAATTAAATCTGCAACAGACGACTTTGAAAATATTTTAGGTAAAAATATGGAAAATCTCCACACAATTAAAGTGTAATACTTAGTCAACAGATTATATTGTGGCTCTTGATTTATTAGCAATTTCACCTTTTGCCACAATGATTTCAAAAGATATAAACACATGGGATAGTAAATAAAAATACCCTTAACCCTTTCCCTCATACAACAATTGAGGAAAAGTGGAAAACATTGTGGAAAAAGGAGAAATTGCTCGTCTTGAGCAATTTCTTCTTTTGTCACTATGTTATCAAAAGCCGTCTGCTGCAGAGGCTTCAGAAAGCGTTTATATGAGGGAAAGGGTTAAACCTACATACAGAGGCTTTTCTGTTAACACTTCAGCAGACGACTTTTTAAAACATTGTGGCAAAAGGAGAAATATTGCTTATATTTCTCCTTTTACCACAATTTTTTGAAATTGATTTGATTGCTGTTCTTTCATTTATAGAGCCTCCTTGTTTTTGGCTATATGTCATCAAAGTCGTTTGCTGAAGATTTTTTGTATGTGTGAAAGGGTTAAAAGCCACCAGTTATATTCCTTACCTTTTATCCAAGGAAGTTCCCTTGTCTTCACTAAGAGGGCACAGAAAAATCCTGCTGTACTGTTATCATGGGGGAGAACTCTGGCACTGTACAATGAATCAAGAGTTATGTAGTAGTTAAATGTACAATGTAATGTAGACAAGACAACATTTGACACATATACAAGATATGTCTTAAAACTAACAATTTCTACTTTGGCCAATATTGTCTACTTTAGATGCGGCAAAGTGTGTCTACATTACGGAAAGGATTAAGCTATTTGATAATTTACCTCATACATGTATTAGAGATGCCTTGAAAACATCTAATGGAAAAAATGTAATGTCAGGAAATTTGGAAACAAAATTTTGATATAGAATTAAAACTATTGAGTTTGAGAAATTTCTTCAAATGTTTTCTGTTCAATGCTTGTCTTTAATATAAATTCTTAACTAATGAATAAAATGGATGAAGTAATCTTACCATCTTTCCATATGAAAGGCTATAGCTTCTCTCAAGGGTGGGGGAAACACGTATTCTGGACAATTCTTCTGAAATTCCTCGGTTGTTTCATTATAGAGAAGAAGTATCCCTCATTACCTGCAATAAAACAATAATGAATCAAGCTCCAAGAAAAACCAACATCAGGCTATTTTGATTGATTGGTTTAACGCCACTTTCAACAATTATTTTATTCCTATCACACCGGCCAGTTCACCTACTCATATGTTTCTTGGCTTTCTCACACCAGTACTTCATACAATATTCTTTCCAAGCAACTGGCTGCTTTTCCACATAGACTGATAGCCCATAGGTGGAAGACGAATGACACATGTCACAATTCCTTTTGTCAAACGTTGGAAAGAATGTTGGCTGAGCTGGTCATTTGACAAGTGTAAACATTCCTACTATCTGATCTAAATGTAAAATGTAAGCTAGATGACCCTTTCCCACATACAACAAATCTATAGCAGACGACTTTGAAAACATTGTGACAAAAACCTGAACAATCTCCATAAAAGATAGCTTAATTGTTAAATAAAGTTGAAAACATTGTGGCCAAAGGAGAAATTGTCGTCTGCTGCTATATGCATCTGCAAGTGGGAAAGGATAAAGTATTATTGAATTTCATCTGATGGTTGCTAGGAATAAGCCTGGACAAGAATTATCCTACATCATATTAAATGAAAGGGTAAAAACTCATTGAACCAGAACATGGTAATAATTTCTCATCTCATTGTGAAATAGCCTGGACAAAAGCGGAAAGAACAAACAGACAAAGAAATAAAAAGGGCAATAAATCATTCAACTGGAATGTTTTGATAATATGAACATCTCTTATTAGTAAATGTTCCCTTTCAGTTTCATTGAATGCAAGTCAGTAAATGCTGAGAAATAGCCCAGACAAAAGTTGAGTTGAAGGGGCAACTATATGCTCGCCTGAATTTTTTTCATCGTATAAAGTCTGCAATTGGGAAAATGTTTATTACCTCAGACTCTTTTCTAATGAATAAAAATGTTTCAAAGCTTCTGCATCACCCAGATTGAATAACAAATATGTAGCTTCAAACTCAGCCTGGTTCCCACAGTGGCCATCTTGAGTTTCCCCAATTCTTCCTGACCTAGTCTCACTGGTATTATTTTCTCTTTGGCTGGTATTCCAGTTTTTATATAAGTTTATAAGTCGTTTGAGACATTCTTGTGTATGTTGATTGTTAATCTTCTGGCTAAACACTACTATGTTTTCTGTACACAGTCTGAAAGATAAAAAATCTCTGTACACAGTCTGAAAGATAAAATGTTCTGTTAACAGTCTGAAAGACAAAGTGTTCTGTAAACAGTCTGAAAGATAAAGTGTTCTGAACACAGTCTGAAAGATAAAGTGTTGTGTACATAGTCTGAAAGATTAAATGTTGTGTACACAGTCTGAAATATCAGGGACGTAGATATATACATCCCTGGAAAGATAAAGTGTTTCTGTACACAGTCTGAAAGACAAAGTGTTTTGTAAACAGTCTGAAAGATAGAGTGTTCTGTAAACAGTCTGAAAGATAAAGTGTTGTCTACACAGTTTAAAAGATAAAAAAATTTATACAGTCTAAAAATTTCACCGGACCAATTGAGATTTCAAAATTTCCAGAGCCCTGATGTGCAAATATGAAAAGTTATATTTCTGAAATGGAAACGTTTGGCAAATGCTCAAGATTTTTGACTCAGACAGACAGGGAAATTACTATTTAAATAAAAGAACTCTAGATTAGGTGAGTATTTCAAATTCTAAAACCCTTATTTGTTACTCAAATCCGATGATGTATTGAGCAGACAGATTTTAACTTTAAGGCCCCAGTAAACTTGAACTTAGCTCGGATGACCCTCAAAACAAAAGGGATCAACTATGCAATAGACTGCCTGATAAACAATAGGGGAGTGTTTTATTCTTTTCATCACATATAGATGTCTTCTGACGCAGCTGCAGCAGACTTTTGAAAACATTGTGACAAAAGAAGAAATTGCCCAAAACAATTTTCTACCTTTGCCACCATATTTTCAACTTTGTTCAGCAATTATACCTTCATTTATAGATTTTTTCCATGTGTTTGACTAAATATTTTCAATGTCGTCTGCTACAAATTTGTTGTATGTTGGAAAGATTTAGGGATTGAAATTAGTTAAATGATACCTGAAGTCGGAATAAATATGGAAGCGTATAACTTTTTCGAGAATCTGAATCGTTTCTGCCCCGTGCAAATACTGAATTACTAGATCCTGCCGCACCGATCGCAATCTGTCAAACATGAAGTCATAAATGTCAATCCAAGGGTCACCTCTTGTTGCAATACTGAAAAACACATAAACGTAAGTTTGATTACAATGATATTCTGCTAGTTAACATACAATAAATCTGCAGCAGACAACTTAAACCCTTTCCCTCATACGAAAATTCTGCAGCAGAGGACTTTGAACATATTTTGTCAGAAAAATAGAAAATCTCTATAATTGAATGGATAACCTATGACTAAAAGTGGAAAACATTGTGTCAAAAGGAGAAATTGCTTGTTTTGTCACTATGTTTTCAAAAAGCCGTCTGCTGCAGAGGCATCAGAAAGCGTCTTTATGAGAGAAAGGATTGAAAACATACTTAAAACTTACATCTTCATATTTATCGAATGAGCCCGGATCAAATCCATCCCCTTGATTGATATTCAGTTTGTCTCTTAATGGAGTCTGCCCAGGGGTTGAACCAGGCCCTCCACGCATTGGGGTCAAACCTCGGGGTGTCATACCTATATAAAATAATAAATACTATAAGTTTAAAAAATATTGGAAATACCAATTTAACACTTAAGCTCATAAAGATTCAATGCAGCAGAATACAGGTTTTATTAAGATATATTTGACAGTGAATATTTCATGGTTTAGAGTTCAATGGAGCCTCTGTAGCTCAGTCAATCCAGGGGTTGTGAGTTTGAACCACAACTCTGCCAACTTTTTTCCGTCATTTGACAAAAACCTAACAGTTTATGTAGAAAAGCAGCCAGTTGCTTGGAAAGATTGTTGTGTGGATAACTGGTCTGAGAAAGCTATGAAACACATGAATAGGTGAACAGGCTGCCGAGACATGACTGAACAATTGTTGAATACAGCATTAAATGTCAATCAAACAATCAAATGTCATCAAAGCAATAGCATATGTGGTTTGTAAGAAAAAGCCTTGCATGCGAAACTTTAACCAAAGTTGCAATGCCGACACACAAGTGACTGTAATAGCTCTTATATTCTTAGAATAGTCAAGCTAAAAATGAAATCTACCATTTCAACTTTTCCTGCTGTATACAATTCACAACAATATTTGTGAGAAAAATAAACCAAGACTAAACCTAGACCTAACGTCTTACAGTTACTGATAGTCTAGTTTTGATCTACGTAGTTGGCAGATCTTTGATTCACTTATAGATAAATAAACTAAGAACATAAGAATATTTCCAGATTATCTTCATATTCTTTATAATCCTTTCCCACATACAGACACTTTTTGCCGCCAATTTCTCCATTTGATACAATGTTTTCAACTCATTTCAATAATTAAACTTTCCCTGATAGAAATTTTCCAAAAAATGTCCTAGATGTTTTCAAAGTTATCTGCTGCAGACTTGTTAAATGTGGGAAAGGGTTAAAATTTCCAGGACTTTTAAAGACCTTGAAAAGATTTCTATAATTCATGAACAGTGCACATTTCAAGGAAGATGGTGAACTCTGCTTTCAGAACATGAATTATAACCTTTATATAGAGCACTGAATGTATATCATATATGGCATCAAATATAGCAAATCCAGGGTTTGGGAGTTCTTTGTTTCCAACGTTTGACAAAAGTCAATGTGACATAATATGTCATTCGTCTCCACCAATGGGCTAAGTCTATGTGGAAAAGCAGCAAGTTGCTTGGGAATATTGTTGTGTGGATTACTGGTGTGAGAAAACCAGGAAACACACGAGTAGCTGAACTGGCCGCCGTGATATGACTGCAAAATTGTTAAAAACAGCGTTAAACCCCAATAAATCAATTAAATATAGCAAAAGTCTATTCCTCACCTCCCCCTTCTGACATGTGACCCGGTGTAGTGAAAGGAGTTCCTAGAACTGTGTTTGGCGTCTGGACAATATTGTGTTGTGGGGTGACTCCACTAAAATCTGAATTGTGTAGGGGAGTGTTCAGTCCTCCCTTTAAAGGTGTATCCACATTGGTTAGAGCCATCAAATTCTGGGCTTCCTGTTTAATACATTTAAATAAAAAGTTGTTTTAAAAACATCAATATATAAGGAATATTTTAACCCTTTCTCACCTGCAGGCACATTTTGATGCAAAAGCAGCAGAAGACTTTTGAAAATATTGTGGCCAAAGGTGAAATTGCTTATGATGAGCAATTTCTCCTTTGACCACAATGTTTTCAACTTTGTTTAATAATTAAGCTACCTTTAGGGCTAAGTAAGACTTTTGGCGCATTACTGAAAAAAGTGTCACATGCCAATAGGTCAGTAAGTGAAAACAGGATAAACAGTCGTCCATATGGATGGATTTATGATTGAAAATTCAATTAAGTAAAATTTTGGGACTTATCCTGCAAGGTCATTTGATGATTTCCAATAAGTGTGTTAAGTTTAATAGCAATCCCATGAGCGTTACTGAGATATTTGCATGATAGAACCTTGCATGCAAAACTTCAACCAAGTTTTCAAAGTCACACAAGGGCCATAATTTGTACTAAATTCATACAAAAGTTTTCCAACTTGACTGTCTGACACCCCTGAAGACATGAATGCAGTTTAAGTCAATATCATTAGTGGTAACTGAGATATGTCCATGAGAATACCTTGCATGCAAAACTTTAACTAAAGCTGCAATGCCAACGTCGACGCACAAGTGACTGTAATAGCTTTCCAGATTCTTCGAATAGTTAAGCTAAAAAATAAGAAGGGCTGTTATCCCTTTCCACATACAGCTTTGAAAATACTGAAAGAAATGGAAAATCTCTTTAAAAGAAAGTAAAAAATCAAAAAATAATTTCTACGTCTGACAGTGTATCTGTAGTTGTAAATGATATTTCTACAACTCTATGAAATGCATTCCATTTATTTTGTATCTAATTGATTACTTTTTCAAATGTGATGTTGGTTACTTGTTCCTTGTCTCTTTATTTAAACCTTTCTCACATATAGACGCTTTCTGACTGATCAGTAGCAGACAACTTTTGAAAACATTTTGACAAGAGTAGAAAATGTTCATCATGAGCAATTTCTCCTTTTGCCACAATGTTTTCATCCGTATTCTATTGTACTACTTTCAATTTCCAAGAATTTCCATATTTTTATCAAGAAGTTTTCCGAGTTGTCTGCTGCAGATTTGTTGTATGTGAGAAAGGGTGTTATGACTAACCTGCATAAGAATGTCTGAAGTAGCAGGTGTTCTTTGTGTACGCAGAGCCGTGCTACCTGGGGTGACGTTGTAGTCCTGCAGAAGACTCTGCGTCGCTCCATTCTGTATGCCACTTTCTTCTGCTTGCTGACGTGCTGTCTCACTGGCAGTGCCCACTTTGATTACCTGGATAAATGTAAGGAATTGATTAATAGAGTTATACCCAGTTTTCAATAATTTTTCAGTTATAGTTAGATGTTTCATACCATTACTCTGTAAAACATTGTAGCAAAAGCAGTAAATACCCACAATGAGCAATTACCCCATTTGTTACAATGTTTTCAACCCTATTCAATTAACATTCTTCATGTATAAAGAGTTGCCTAAATGATTTCAAGATTGTCTGCTGTAGATTCCTTATTTTGCAAAGGGAAAAAAAACAAAGACACCAAGAAGTAGCTTTCAAGCCAAACAAGCTACTACAGACAAATGAAAGACAATACGACACATTCAAATTGATACACCTTTCGGTATGCCAGAACTTCTCTTAGACAACAGTCATTCTTCATAAGTACCAGCAGAGACAGGAACAAACTAAAAATGAACATAATGTCAGCTGTCTCATTTGCAGCTTTCGAAGTCTGACTAGTCCTTTACTCAAACTCAATGTTTGTAACCTAACTCTGCATATACTCTCACATATTTTAGGATAATGTTTATATCTCCCTTCTTCTTCTTTTAATCAGTGTGCAACCCTCTGGAAAAACATTCAATTTGTTGTATGTGATCAGTAATGGAAGAAGAAGAACTCGCCATACCTCCTCAAGTTCTGACTCTGATATTTGGGGTGATGGTAAAACAAGTTTGCTTCTCTTCTTTACAGGTTCTTGAAAACTGGAAATAAAGTCAATTTATTTTTATCACTTATCTTACTGCATGTGTACAGCCAACAGCATCCATGATCTGATGGTTCTTACATATTTTTGAACAAGTCTTAGCTAATTACTGTTGAATGAGTAGTGAAAATTGCGGACTAAGATAAGACTGCACTTACATACAGGCAGATGTTGGTCTTCCAGGGCTCTTCATTAACTTTTGAACACATTTGTCCAGTCAGACGAGTTCTTTGAAAATTTACTTGCCCGGACTTAAATACAACAAGTCTGAACGTTTTATTAATGTATCATGCTATACAATGCTTGCATTAAATTAACTTTTTGAAAATGTGTTTACATTAAAACTCTTTCCCATAGTAACAACAAAGCTTCAGCAAAAACGTTCCCACTTATAGATGCATTTTGATGCTTCTGCAGCCAATGCCTTTTGAAAATATTGCATTAAGGTAGGTAAACTCTTTCAAACATGAAGACACGAATTGACACATCTGCAGCTTTTGAAAACACTGTGGCAAAAGGAGAAAATGCTCACTTTAAAGTACAAGCAATTTCTCCTTTTGCTACACTACTTTCATCTCTTTTCAATAAGCATATTTACATTTGTAGAGATATTTATGCCTCAATGTTTACAAAGTAATATGCTGCAGCAGACGACTATGAACATATTTTGTCAAAAAATAGAAAATCTCTTTATTTGAATGGATAACCTATGACTAAAAGTGGAAAACATTTTGGCAAAAGGATGAATTGCATGATTTGTGCAATTTCTTCTTTTATCAGTATGTTTTCAAAAAGCCATCTGCTGCAGAGGCGTCAGAAAGCGTCTATATATGTGATATTGATGTGATATCTTACTTGCTCTGTCCAGCAATCAGACCTGGCAAATCATTCTCTTTCCTCTTCTTCTGTTTGTCCTTATCCTTTCTTCTTTCTCTCTACAAGTCACATAAAACAGTTTGATTGATTGGAGTTTTATTTATTCCTTTCCTACTTAGAAACTTTCTGACGCTACTGCAGCAGACAACTTTTGAAATCATTTTGGCAAATGGAGAAATTGCCCATAATGATATATCATATTTTAAGAGATATATTGCTGAGGAAGACCAGTTTACTCGTCCTTATCTAGTCCTTTGATAAGGTACTTTCATGGAGACAAATGACTTCCTTGAAACAGACAGCTTTTGACACCCCTGCAGTACTATACACTTTCATATTTAACACTTCTCTTCTACCCAAATAATGATTTCAATACTGAATTAATATCATACTTTCATAGTTCCAAATAATTGATTTTCATCCCAAGACGTTTATCAAAGCAGATAACCCCACTACTATGTTATCAGGTAAAGGGTTTTAGGATATACCACAATAAGCATACAGCTAAGAACCTTCACTGTTGGCCATTCAGTCAACCAAAACTTCCTTAACCCTTTCCCTCATACGACAATTCTGCAGCAGACGACTTTGAACATATTTTGTCAAAAATTGGAAAATCTCTA
>JAUELF010254340.1:0-11690 GCA_031471495.1 Clinocardium nuttallii
AGAGGAGCATCGGTACTTTTCAAGGCTCTTTCACTCCGTGTCGCTTCGGATTGCGGGGGGTAAACAATACGACTGACTCGCTGGTGTCAGGATAAATGGACTTGTAGAAATGGTAACTTAACCATTGAACACCGTGATGTAACTGGAACTGTGTTGAACGCGGCGCTAAACACCATACAAACAAACAAATCATGTACTACATACAAACTTATAGTATGTTTTGTATTTACGATATTAAAACGAATGTTCTTTGTAAAATGTTTACATATTCTAGGAAAACATAACAGAGCTGTCAATTCCAGATCAACAAGATAATTCGTTTTCAGTCATGTGTATCCAATCGCTTTAATCGTGGCTTCCAACCCTTGCGCTCATGGTTACACTGGTAGCATTACAACAGATACATTTGGTGTCACACACGATACGCTTTGATTGCATAGAACACGGCGTGGTGAGATTGAAACACTGTTGAAAGCGCTGTAAAACACATAACAATTTTTTTTTAAATTTGTGGCATCTGCGTAATGTATCGACCAGATCAGCCTGCGCTGTCCGCGCAGACTGATCCGGGC
Organism: Clinocardium nuttallii; assembly: GCA_031471495.1. Taxonomy (NCBI): domain Eukaryota; kingdom Metazoa; phylum Mollusca; class Bivalvia; order Cardiida; family Cardiidae; genus Clinocardium; species Clinocardium nuttallii. The sequence continues at coordinate 573 of JAUELF010254340.1, forward strand.
CGACACATTCCACATGAAGGGGAAAGAGGTATAGAGTAATGACTCCTGAAACAGAAAATCCACAGTAGGCTATAAGTATCTATCCGGGTAAACCTGCGCGGCATGCTTCGGCTGATCCGGGTCGATACTTTACGCAGAGTTAACAGTTTTGGCTTTCTCATGGGACGGTTCAAGCGGCATGCGTTAACTAGTGCACAAAGGCGGGATAACACTATATACAGGCCACGTGATACGAATACAGATCCTCGGAAGTTGTGACAGAAATGGAAATAATGATATTATGATAAGATTATATTCTTGAAAAGTCGGTATTAAATCATTACCCTTGTCATTTAGAATGCTAATACGACTTGATAGCGGGACATGAAAGATCCTGATTTAACTGCGCGGGGACGCAGGCTGATCAGGATCTACGCTGGTCGTACATCCCCTCGAGTGTCTGTTTTACGTGTGATGTGACTCTAAAATCAATACAGTAATACACCGGTGTTCATAATTCCATGCAATCCCATTCTTCACGGAAATTGGTTTTTCATTCTGTAATACCCGTTTACTATACATAAATCATGGACATTAACACTATCCTAGTAGGTCCAGTCACATCAAACACGTTCTTAAAGTCATCATCACTTCTCCATCAATTTACTGCGCATGTACACGCATCATTACGGGGCTATACTTCAAGTATCTTTTTTATGAAGAAAGGAACAAATAAGACTACGGACTAACCCGTACAAAAAGGTCAAGACTTCAACGCAGCCGTGTACCTCGCATGGGCCTGTCCGATTATCCACGGTCGGGGAGTAAGGAGACTGACGAGGTAGCCATTTTGTTTTGGCGCGTTGCTAAGTATAGAACCGTGCGTCCTCCAGGTGTCAATATTATTGTAGTGTGATCTGTTGGAATCCTATTCATTAGAACATAATTATTTTTTTCTGGGAACTTAGGGAGAGGTGCTTTTATATAGGACCATATGGTGCTACAATCGTGTTTTGGAACTCTGAATCCATTGAGTTTAAATTTTAATTGTTTGTCTGGATTTGTTTTGTTTTTTTACTTTTTATAAAACAATGCTATTTTGACAACGGATTCTGTTTCCGTGAGCTGAATCTATTTTTGGTTTCCATGTTTGTTTAGATCTGTCTTATTTAAATAGAGAGTTTGTAACAACTGAGCGCGATAATTGCCTAAATGAAAGCTAGACGACAATTGTGGTGTCCATGGTTTATTCGAATAGCTGAATTTGGATTTCAATCACACACAGAACACCTATCTTGGATGTTAAAAAGAAACTGGTTTTCCATGGCATGTATGTTCTGGTAGAACTCCTGCAAAGTTAATTACAGAATAAACCAGTGGTAAACGTGATCATTAAAGGCAGTGAGTTTCGTTTTGATTATGTTTACTGTTACACACAAAACAGCAGAACTGGTACGGAGTGAGGAAAGAAAGTAAAGATGTTTGAATATGGATGGTAGGTGCCTTAAGTCTAAAAGCAATTGTAAATAAATAATAATCCTGTTTTAGGCTGTCAATTTATTTGTTTGTTTATGTTTTATGAACTTTCGATTGCACGGCCACCACTAGGACATAGATGGCATCATGACTTGAAGAAATTGGTCGTTTCATCGAAAGCTTGTAAAAGCATGAACAAGTAAACTAATATGACTTCAAGAAGTTGGATTGATGTTAAGGTTGTCATTTTACATGAATCTAAGTGGTTGTTTTTATGTCATCAAAATAAAGTCATCAAAATAAAGTCATGAAAAAAAGTGAAAACAACAAGTGATAAACAGCAGTGATGTGGTGGAAGTGCTAATGTACGCGGTGTGATCCTTGGAACTACTTTCTTTTCATTCGGTGACGTAGGAAAGGTACACGTTTTATACAGCGTTCTTGTTTGACCTCAATCTGAAAGGTTTATTGGTTTTTCGTGAAAATCGTTGTAAAGTAAAAAGAGCCTTAAACAAATAGAAATGTAAACTGGTGTTATCTTTTTTTTATTATCTAGAGTTTTCTAAATAGAGATAAGCATGCAACGAAATAAAAAATGTGTGTGTATATAAACGTTGCCTTTAGTTTGTTAAACCAATTATAATTTTCATTTTGTCATCAAAACATAAAACTTCGGTCATTGTCTTTCCAATGTTAACTAAGAATCTAGCGGAAACAAACAAAAATATATAAATTTTCGATAAAACGAGTTTGTTCAGCCAATTTAGATTTTTATATCGTGGGTCAAAATTTAAAAGTATGTATTATTTATAGAAATAAGTGTTATTTTCGAATGCAAGTTGAATTAAAATATTCGTCGACAATGCAACAACAAAAGAATAGAAACATACTAATATGGCCTATTTGTACCTAAATTGATCCTCATATTACATTTTAAAAATATCTGAATACAATTTAAAAGTTCTTGAAAATGGAAACCTAAAAATAGAATAATGTTATTTAAGATTTCAAAATGTAAACACAATTTACAACATCGTTCACTATTAGCAATGTAATAAAACATTATCATATCATTTGGCGTATTTATAGCTTTTTATTTACGTATTGTTTCCTCACAATTTATTATTCAAACTATAAACATTATAGAATAAATGTTAATTAATACACTTTACCACAAATACATATAGCATGCCATTGGCAGTTGAATAAAGTTAAATGACTTCACGACATTGTGTTCCGAATTGTCCAAAGGTCCTTCAAACTACAGAAAACAAATTATGCGACAGCGCAAACAAAGTACATGTTTACATTCTAAGGCATAAAACATAACATTATTTTGTTATTATTATTCGACATTAATCATACAAGATTCACAAAAAATAAATAAGCCGTCCCGCGAAAAAACAAACATTATGGCATCTGCGTAATGTATCCACCAGATCAGCCTGTGCTATCCGCGAACAATGATCCGGGCCGACACATTCCGTCTCAGGGGGATAGATGTATAGAGTTGTGATTCCTGAAACAGAAAATCCAAATGAGGCAAAACGTGTCTATCCGGGTAAGCTCGCGTGGCATGCTTAAGCTGATCCGAGTCTATACTTCACGCAGAGTCCACAATGTTGGTTTTCTCGCGAGATGGCTCAAATATGCATACGTTAACGATTGATTGATTGGCTGATTGGACGATATTTTAGTTATAGCATAACGGTAACTTCCCATTACTTATATCTCATTGATGTCTAGTACAGATACATGTACTCCACATTGCATTATTATTTTTATCCAGACAACAAGCTACCTTCCAACATAACGAAGACAACGTAACATGCTGTTTTAACACATCTTAAAGCATAATTAAACAATAACAAATCAACCGAGTATATCAATTTAATGCTACATAAAATGGGTTGTTAGAGTATATCAATTTAATGCTACATAAAATGGGTTGTTAGAGTATACCAATTTAATGCTACATAAAATGTGTTATTAGAGTATATCAATTGAATGCTACATAAAATGGGTTGTTAGAGTATATCAATTTAATGCTACATAAAATGGGTTGTTAGAGTATATCAGCTGGCGAGTGTTGGTCTTATTGCCCAAAGTATTTATTTTGTCATTTATTATTATCATGACTTTATCGTTTTAAACACATACAACAACATTCGATTTCTCTTAAGAAACACGATTACTCGTTAAGATGCAATATTTGTAATAGTATCATGTTAATGGTAGAATAGGGACCTGCGGTTTGGTTCGATGGACATGTTTATGATTGAGCAGGAACCAGTCATTGGCTCCGTGCATACCATTAAAGTTGCATCAGTCTCTTTGTATACATAATTTTGTTATAAACGGAGTAAATCCCAGTACGTATCGGATCTGCATATTTTATTAGCAATAATACTAACCGTGGCACAATGACACGTGATATACATGATATGAGCCAGTTCGTGAACAAAGGTACAATTTGGCATTCCGGAAACAATGTAGGTTCAGATCATTTCGTCCATTAGCTCAGTCGTATCAGAATCTATATACGCAAGTTGACAGATTCTTCTAATAACCTTGTATTAGTAATATTTGAACAGTGTAGATCTTGATCAGACTGTGCGTGTAATTGGTGATATTAATCATTCATCAATAGGCTAAATGAACCGTCCCGCGAGAAAACCAACATTATAGCCTCAACGTAATATATCGACCAAGATCAATTTGCGCATTCCGATCGGACTGATCCGGGCCGACACATTCCGGCTCAGGGTGATAGAGGTATAGAGTAATGATTCCTGAAAAAGAAAATCCACAGGAGGCGAAAATGTCTATCCGGCATGCTTAGGCTGATCTGGATACACAATGTTGATTTTTCTCGCAGGACGGCTAAATAGTTCACGTTGGAAGGTAGCTAGGTGACCGGTGAGATGTTATTTTGAGTACTGGTGTAAGAAAGCAAGGATACAATACGTTAGGTGAACAGGCCATTAAATCGTGACATAAATTCGTTTTGCAAATGCAGTCAGATCGTGTGACATTTATTGTTGCCTGTAGGGGTGTCAAACATTGCATCTACATCAAGTTTAAAACCGTTCCCTGTAAAACGTGGCGACACAGTTAAGAGTTGGTAGATGTTTATGCGCCCTAACATTTTGTTCTTTGCCAAATATTTCCCCTAAAATCTTGCTCTTTGCCAATGCGTTTGGACTATTTCTATCCATATTCGCTCTAAAATCTTGATCTTTGCCAATGTGTTTTTAACTATTTTATTTATATCGCCCTAAAATCGTGCTGTTTGCCATTTCGTTTTGGGCTAATTTTTAATCTTTATTCGCCTCTAAAATTTTGCTCTTTGCCAATACGTGTTTGGCTAATTTTTCTTTATATTCGTTCTAAAAATCTTGCTCTTTACCAATGCGTTTTGGACTATTTGTATCGGACGCGGATGAATAAGTGTAGTTAAGACATACGGGTGGGTCTATTGATATACCATGCATTGGAGGCACAATTAGCTCGGTATTTATTAGCATCATTGGCACCCGGGGGAGTAGTGAATGTAATCGTTAATGGTCATTAAAGAACGGGTACCAATAATTACATTACATGACCATCGCAGGAAATAGTCCCGTAATTATCTATGTATAGTGGTAACAAACCCCATACAGCCAAATAGAGCCCATATGCAACTGGATAAGGCAAATGCCAACTTGAAGGTTTTAAGCAGGAATATAAAATATTTTTGGAATTTAAGTTCGATTGCATCGCTTGTGTTTATCGTGTTTTACTCAAACTTTCGCGAAATTAAAAAGTGGCGTGCGTGTAGAATAACGAAATAGTTAGTCATGATATGCATAATTCGAAATAGATCATCTCCCTTGAGTGATTAATTAATTCCAATTTTTGTCTTTACAAAGCTTGTAAAACTGACCATTTCGAAATAGGACCTCGATACATAAGTGTGAAGATTTTATTTGGTTACTTGAAATTTCTTATGTTTTTGGAAGCGTTATGAGTGGGATGTATTTAATCATTTCCAAATTAAGTGATATCCGGTGAACCGGTAGTTTAAGTTAGTGTGACTGCACATAGTTTACAAAAGCTATGATACAGATGAGAGTATCTGGACATTAAAGAAATTTTTCACCATTGTTGAAATCTCTCATTATCTGAAAACATATGTAAGTCCAGGTGTTGTAGATATAAATTCTTCTTTCTTTTTTTCTTTTTTTTTTGAACAAATTGATATCGTGTATCCTATATTTTCTACATAGCCATGCAGCGAAGTATATCAAATTTGACAAGTGTAGTGTTTCTTTTCCTCTTTGTATGGATGCTATAAAACGGGATAAATGTTAACGCTTACGGACCCAAAATCTGCACTGGTCTCGGTAAACGTTTGGATCGCTACACAATATGAGATGCGATGTGTGAAGACGTCGATATGTAGTTACAAACTATCAGGTCCTCTATAACGGGGGTCGGGCATGGCGGGGTATTCACCGTATATCACTTTTACAATCAGACTGGGTAACAGTGGAGTATCCAGGAAGCAGACGCCGAGCATGATAACAATAATTTCTAATAAATAGCCTTAAATTCGACGTTAATAAAATATTCAATAAACTTAAAGAGAAGAAAATAAAAGCGTTCGCGGATTTCTGTTACAATAAAAATGACATTTTTAACAATTTTCCACATGCAACAAATTTGAAGCAGACGACTTTGAAAACAATCATGCACTTACATTGACAATCTGTAAACATGAAGGTATAAATACTTAAAAATGTTAAAAACATTATGACAAAAGATGAAATTACTCGTTTTTAGCAATTTCCCCTTTTGTCACAATGTTTTCAAAATTCGTCTGCTGCATGCACATGCCTCGGAATGCGTTGGAAAAGGTGCAGCCTTAACCGAACGATGATATTGCACATTTTAAATTTATATTTACGTAGGATGTTTGTTATACTAAATATTGAATTCATTGAAAGACGGGCAATCAATATGAGTTTTATTTACTTAAGTCTGTTGACACGAATTGAAATATAACTTAACCAATCAATTAAATATTGATCGGTGCCAACGAATAATAGACGGTTCCAATTTCAAAGGAAGATACGTGTAAAAACAAACTCATTTAGATAAATGAAGAAAAATAAAATGAAAATTAACTCAATTTGGAATAGTCGATAAATGGTGCGAAATAGATCAAAAGAACGAGGAATTATTATTTGCTTCTAGGTTGTTTTTTTTAAAAGCTCCTTTTTTCAATATCGTTTAATTTGATCGGTTTCTGGTAAACAAACATGGTTGTGAAATTCATATTTACCAGGACGTCGTCGCGTTTAAAGTATTCGATACATTTCCCTGTATCTTAAGTTCTATGTAAACAAGTTAGGAAATGTTGTTAGATGTTTCAAATAAAACCCCTTTACCCAGCTGTACGCGACGTTAATCCTGTCCCGCCTTACCCAGCTGTACGCGACGTTATCCTGCCCCGCCTTACCCAGCTGTACGTGACGTTATCCTGTCCCGCCTTACCCAGCTGTACGCGACGTTATCCTATCCCGCCTTACCCAGCTGTATGCGACGTTATCCTGTCCCGCCTTACCCAGCTGTACGCGACGTTATCCTGTCCCGCCTTACCCAGCTGTACGCGACGTTAGCACTAATTCGCCTATAAGACGCAGCAGACGAGTTTTGAAAACATCGTGACAAAAGGAGAAATTACTCAAAAGCAAGCAATTTCTCCTTTTGCCGCAATGTTTACAACTCTTTTTAACAATTAAGCTATCATTTATGGAGATTTTCAGGTTTTTCGTCACTATGTTTTCAAATTCGTCTACTGCAAATTTGTTGTATACGGGAAAGGGTTAAATAACGTGTCAACAACGTGTTTTTCAAAGATGCCATGGTTTGTTTTTCTGTGGTTTTGCCTTACGGTCCATCGTGGTTTATTTATATTCGAAAATAGTGTCTGATTGTTGTCAACTCTTCATTGATGCAACGACAAGAACGACCTCAATGGTGTAATTATTTTAGCGAAAGTCATACTTAATAATATTTACGCTTTCAATGGCGCGCGTTTAAAATTGACTTGTCAAATCATTTCAGTTGGAAGAATCCAATGACAATTCTAGGAATGTCAGGATAGAATTGTTAAGTCGACCAGCCAAAATCATTTCCAGAAATCAATAGGTAAATACCTTTGAATATTGAAAGGACGGTCGCGCGCAACCATGTCCCACATCTTCAACAGTTTACTTTGTGCATCAAGAATACTATGAAGACATATCTATAAATCAAATTATTAAAATCGAAAACAGATGATACCGTATAGCAAAAGGACAAATTGCCTTTTAGACGTCAAAATGCAAATATAAAATGTTATTTTTTGCTGAAACATTGTATTTGAGAACGGATGTTAATGTTTAAACATTATTCCACCATCTATTTGGTTATTTCTTGTTACAAAAAAGTTCTGATAACATAATGGATGTAATTTTAACCATATCTTCAGCTAGAATTGGCAATGCCAAGTGAACTGAAAATATAATACGGTTAGTATACATAGACCATATATATAGTAAACAGACCTCTTTATGTATTCACCATCCAGCAGTCAACTTTCCAAGGACAGCATTGGTAGGTGGTGGTAGTGCCTTGAAAACAAAAAAATAAAATAACTTAAGCTACCGAATTGCGAGGTTAAAAAGGAAAGCATTGCCGTGTATTTTCTTATTGGTACTATACTATTACGGTGAATATCTATATCAGAAAGTAGGTTCTATCATAGCTAATAAAGGATTAAAAAATGTCCAAGTGTTTTTGAATAACTGTCCCCAACTGAATAAAAGATGATTTTGTTTTATTCAAATTAGAACTGGCATTCAGGATATTTAACATATACACATATACCAATATTTATTTACATTCGTAATCTGATTGGGAACTTTTCTTAAGAACGTGTCATTAATATCTCTTTATTTCATGCTATTTTTGAAACAATATTGTATGAATTTGTTTTATAAATGCATCATTAAAATGGTAAAAGCATGTTAAATGAATAATAAAGAAATTGATTAATAAAACGTCCTTCTTTGTCTTGCAAGCATATTATATTCGACAGTATAAGCTGTAGTGTCTTTCTAAACATGTATAAGGAGAGGGCTTCCTAAATAAGCTTAATGCTTTCTGTTCAATCCTATTTATATTTATATTTGATTTGAAAGTGTTAAGAGATGTGCATGTATATTGAATATAAATAAAATAGTGTTTAAACCAAACATTTAAAAACATTTCCTTTGACGATAGGGTTAAACGGCAGCTTTATTTATTATACAAAATTAATTGAAAACTTCTGTCATCAAATAAATATTATTCAAATACAATTTGTCCAATTTGTGAACATTAGCTGTACATGCATAATTATTTCCTTTGAACTTTCTTTTTCTGTTCGTAACATACAAAAGTCGACATCATAATACAACATTTCAATTAATGCAAAAATAATATTAAGAGATACATGTAGGTCGTTTTTAACAGACGGATTATTTTCACAAAGCTCTGAATTCGAATGCTGGCGCGGTCATTCATTCTGTCCATAATTTGACCAAATCCAGCGTGACCAATAGACTAAACCGTTTATGTGGGTATGTAATATGTGGGAAGAATGTTGTTTGACGATAGATTCTTCTTCCTATTCAGATTGTTATTATTATTATTATCATTATTATTGTTATTAATTTAATTATTAATATTATTACAATTATTGTTATTATCATTTATTAATATTATTATTAGTTGTAAACAAAAATTCAATTATTTTTTTTATGCAAATTGAATGTACATTATTTATAATATGTCTGAATATAGGTGTTTTTGGTCTATACATATGTTATGTTTGTAAAAGATCTTTGTTTATATTTTATATGTGTTTCTATGTATATTTGTTTACATGTTTTTCTATGTATATGTGTTATATGTTTCATATGTTAAAGGTTTTTCTATGTATATATGTTTGCCATATTTATATAAATTTGTAAATGGCCAAAGGCAAAAAGTGCTTGCCGAAAACATGGAAAATAAGTCAATAAAATATTTAATTGAATTATTATTAATGTTATTTTTATAATTTTTATAGTTATTATTCTTACACTTACACTCACACATACACATTTGTAAACTACACAATAGCATGTGTTATTTACGATTCGTTTACAGATGTAAAGACAAATATTGTAAGAAAAAATGATAGAATGAGGGTAACCATTCCGGATGAAGACAATTGGTATTATTAACTGTGCTCAGCGTTTACCACTGATAGCATAACACACGTTTTATGTTAGTGTTCATGTCTGACTTTGCAAAATAAGTTGTTTATAGGCTACTAGCCATACGGCTTACGGTGAACGATGGTTTAGCAGACGAACTAGGCTGTCTTCTCTGAAATCTGTTTGAGATCAAATCAATAAAGTTATGTTCTGTTCTGTTCTGTTCTGAAAGCTCCATTTGAAGGTCCCACGCTAGATATTGATAGTTCACATGAAACAGAAGGATAAATGCTTGGACACGCATTGGTGTATGCCTATAAATGCTGTGGGAACCTAATGTTATCTCTGTGATCAGAAAGCACACGCATTGCCGTATGCATTTAGCTGCTTTGTTGTGATCAAATATTGAAGATAACGGAAGAAATGCAGTAAATCTCTATATAAAGCATTGTATACACCCATGTTATAACTGAATAACGACTTTTCATTGTCATACTGTGTTTATTTATCAACCTCCAAAAAGAGGAAGTAATATAAATAAATGAATAAATAAATGAATGAATACATAAATAAATGAATGAATATCATTATTATAAATTATCATAATTATCATGAGTAATATATTTGTATTCATTAATATTATGATAATTAATATAATTTGTTTGTGTTGTTGTTGTTGTTGTTGTTGAATTGTTGTTGCTGCTACTGTTGTACTTTTCCCATTCTCAAAGGTATAAATTAATATGCAATCTGGTTGTAAATGCTTAAAGATTTTGGAACGTCTCCCTCATATATTCTAACATTGGTGCTTACGATGTTAGTATCAACCGGCATATTTAGTGTCGTGAAATAACACCCCTAACACTTTAATGTCTATCGTTGATTCGATCCCTGGCCGGGTCATATCAAACACTTTAAGAATGGCAGTAATGGCTGCCCTCCTTGGCGCTCAGGGTTATGGGGTCAGCATTACGACTGACCGGCTGGTGTCAGGATAAATGGACCAGTAGTACTGGTAACTTACCCAGGAAACGCCGTGATATAACTGAAAAATTGTTGAAAGTGATTCCCCAAATAATCTATAAACCCTTCACTATTTGAGATGAGAAGGCAGAGAGAGATATTGTTTTATTACATTTCTATCCATCAAAGATAAGGATATCTCGGTGAACGAAAATTCATAATCGTTGATCTACATTTAATTAACACTAAGTGAATTAAACTACCTATAATCTCGTACACAATTGCGCATGCGTGCCCTCCCTTTTTCCACGGCCACGCCTCATCCGAAAATAATGTAGGTAAAAATACAAAATATAATCCCCAGTAAACATAAAATATGGTGGAAGACGCGTAATGAAAAATTTAATGTATTACAACAAATAACAATGAA
>JAUELF010254351.1:0-11689 GCA_031471495.1 Clinocardium nuttallii
CCCCCCCCCCCCCCCCCCCCCCCCACACACACACTTTTTAACATTGGACAGAGAGTGACTGTGACAAAGGACAACTGTGTCTTCTTTTACAGTTGTCTGCTGTAAGTGCATCTACAGCTGGGTTAACCCCTTTCCCTTACAACAATTATGCAGCAGACAACCTAAAAGTTGAAAACATTGGGGCAAAAGGAAAAAATTGCTTGTTTTGAGCAATTTCTTTTTTTGTGACTATGTTTTCAAAAAGCTGCCTGCTGCAGGAGTCAGAAAGTGTCTATTTGAGAAAAGGGTCTTACATTTAAAAAAATCTAAAACATTGTGACAATAGGAGAAATAGCTCATTTTGCTACAATGTTTTCAAAAGCAGTCTACTGAAAAGGCATCAGAAAAGAGTTAAACAAAACAAATAATACTAATGGCTTCTTACCTTGCCCTGCATTATCATTCTGACAGTGAGGATGGAAGGGGCAATGGGGGTTGTACTTTCGTTTCCTTGCACCATTATGGGTTCTGTTGCCATGTCACGATTAACAATACAAGATAAAATTGTAGCGTCTAAAACGCTACTTTGTTATGGGTGTAAGGCTGTTTTCCTCCTTCTATTTTCGTATCACTTCAAATACTCAGTCTGAAAAGACAAAAATTGAAAAAATATATTAAAGCTTGTTCACTTGCAACATATTTGCACCAGACAACTTAAACCATTTCCCACATATACGCAGCTAGCTGTCTCAGACAATTTTAAAAATACTATGGCCAAAAGGAGCAATTTCTCTTTTTGTCACAGTATTATTAATTTTTCAGCAATTATACTTCCAATAATTATGATTTTTCTCATATCTGTCCAGATGTTTTCAAAGTCATCTGCTGCGTAAAAAATGTTGGAAAAAGAAAATGAGACAATAAATACAATGGTTTATTACATTGTAACACAATTGAAAGCAGAAAAAAAGCCTTGCTCAAAATTAGCTGACAGCTTCAAAAGATAAGATAAAAACAGCAATTGCAGAAAAAGCATGATGGGTTTCTCGCCCAATTGTTGTAATTACAACCTAAAACCATCCATTTGTGACGGAGCATGCAATAATGCGTTGATTGTTTGGTGCTTTTCAGTCATGAATGGGGATCGAACCCACAAGCTCCCACATCAAAGGTGGACGCTCTACCCACCGATATGATGATGGGACAGAACTTCTTCTATTATATTTTAAACGATTGTGCATCCCAATTCTTTGATGTATGAAATTCCTGAGATTTTCTAAACACTACCTACAGTATTGGTATAGGTTCAGATACAAACATCATAATCCCTTGGGTAATATTCTCTTGATCACCGAGGTAACTGATGATTTGTATCAATTAATTTGCACTTTTTTACAATGTGTTACAAAACATCACTTTCCGCATTTTGGCTCAATTATTACTGTGCACTTTTGTATCACTTAGAGAGGAACATGTATTAATTACCCCTTTCCCACATACAGCAACTCTGCAGATGACTTATAAAATCTCTATTATAGTAGGTATATAATTACTGAAAAAGTTGAAAACATTGTGGCAAAAAGAGAATTTGTTCGTTTTTAGCTAATTTTGTCATGTTTTCAAAAGTTAACTGCTGCAGATGCGTTAAAATGTGTCTATATGAGGGAAAGGATTAAGAGATGTATTACAGTTTAATTTACTACCAATTGTTTGGTAAAAGCCACATCTGGGTTAACCCTTTCCCGCAGAGGTCCAGATAAGGAAGGGTAATCAGCTCTTTTCCCCACAATTTCTCGCTTATTTTTTCAGCAAATCCTATGTTGTTGGTACTCAATAGAATGGCGTAAGAGGGCCAAATAAGGAGCAAAATGCTCTCTATCCAACTCTGGACTCGTAGAGTACTGTTTATGCATACCATGTAAAACCCTAATTTGTATGACGCGGGTTCTATTAGAACAAGAAGACAGGTGAATATAATGATTTATCCCCTTGCTTGTGTTCTGCAGTTGGCAGACGAAAAAAAAATCATTACAATACAAATTGCAAATCCCCCATCTCTTCTTGTTCATTCCATTTCACATGTGATGAGAGATTTATTTTCACTGTTGGATGGCATTATGGCAAAAAACGGGGTAGATTTCATTCACGATATTAGAAGACCCTGCTTCTGCTGGCATTCCATCAATGTGTCCTATATAACAGGATAGAGATGCAATGCCATCAGACGTTACAATTGGAGATAACTAGAATACAATACAATAAAATGATGTGGTTACTTCAATTCCAACAATGTTTTAAATCCAGACAAATGACATTTTTATGCAATAGAAAAAACCATCATGTGAAAATGCAGCATATCCTTTCCTTACAACAAATAATAAAATAAAAAGATCGGTTACTATGGAAACCCTTCAATTTGATCATATGTTCCTTGGTGCATCTGCAGCAAACAACTCGTAAACAGTATGGGAAAACAAGTTAACCTTCCAACATACAACCATCTGAAGCAGACGATTTTATAAACATCTAGGCATAAATATTGATAATCTCTAGAAAATAAAGGTATAACTACTGAAGAGTTGAAAACATTGTGGCAAAAGGTGGAATTGCTCATCATGAGCAATTTGTCCTTTTGTCACCAAGTTTTTCAAAAAATCGCCTGCTGTAACAGAGGCGTCAGGAAGTGTCTGTGTGTGGGAAAGGGTTAATTATCTGTACCAAAATTCTACCTTAAAATTACCATATGTTACAATTCCTTCCTCAACTTTGGAATATATTACATTATTAGGTCAACAAGTATTCAAAACCTTTCCCACATACTACAAATCAGCAGCAGACCACTTGGAAACCATCTAGGCAAAAAGGTGGAAATTCTCAAAATATGAAAGTACAATTTTAGAAGAGAAAAGATCTTATTATCTGACATTGTAGTAAAAGGAGTAATTACTTGTTATGAGCAATTTCTCCTTTCATCACAAGGTTTTCAAATTTCATCATCTTCAGTTGCTGTAAAATGAATATTTATGTGAGAAAGTGTTCAGGTCACAATATATTCTAAGAAAAATGTCTATGTAACTCAGTATATCTAAATACCACTGTATATAATACTCATTACTTCAACATAAGCATTCTTGAAATATATTATGGACAAAATGTGCGCAGATGACAAATTGAGAGAAATCCAGAGTTAAAATATTTAATCGAAAACCAATACCCTTAAAAACCCTCTAGGTAAAAATAAAAATATCTTCATAAAAGAAACAGTTACCATGACTATAGATTTAAAATCCAGTGTAACACGGTTTTTCAATCTCCTGTACTCCGTATGGACTGGAGTATGATTGGCCAATATTCAATAATATACTCTGTTGACAAGCTCTCCCCATCAGTCAATGTGTGACAATTTTCTCTCCATCAAGGGATATGTTCGATACTGACTTCAGTGAATAAATCAATGCTTTGTAAAATATGTGCACATCTTTTACCTTAACCCTCTTACAAAAATCTACCTCACTTGTTGTTGTTTACCTGTTATGATAGCGTAACCATTACTATATCCACTTTATGACAAATCTCATGCAGATGACTTAATAATACTTAGACAATAATGTAGAATCATAGGATAAAACAATCAATGATTTGATTTATTGGGGTTTTACACTGCTTTCAACATTATTTCAGTTATGTCGCGGCGACAGTTCACTTATCCATGACCCCTGGGTTAACAAACCAGTACTAGGCTAGAAAATGTGCCTTGCCCAAGGGCACTCAACCATGACCGTAGTGCCGCGTACGGGGATCGAACCCGGGACACCCTGTTTCGTAATCCTCGACGCTAACCACTCGGATTCGCTTACCACTCGGATTCCTCATGATAAGGAGAGTGCCAGCTCTTTTACTCACAATATTTCTCTTATTATCCAACCATACACTATTTTGAGACAATTATTTTGAGTACCCACAATATAGTGTTAGCGGATAAAATAAGGAATACGCGCCTGACGTCATAATTACGGGTGTGTGTATGAATTCATGTTTTAACCCTTTCCCTCATACGACAATTCTGCAGCAGACGACTTTAAACATATTTTGTCATAAAAAAGAAAATCTCTATAATTGAATGGATAACCTATGACTTTAAGAGGAAAACATTGTGGCAAAAGAAGAAATTGCACGTTTTGTGCAATTTCTCCTTATGTCATTATGTTTTCAAAAAGCCGTCTGCTGCAGAGGCGTTAGAAAGGGTCTATATGAGGGAAAGGGTTAAACTCTGAGTACTTGGTATAGGAGAAAGTGGTACGACGCCATCGCCGCCAACACCAACGTTCACAAGTGTGACAACTTCTAAAAGGACACCACCTACTAGAACTCGACCTACTGGTAACTAGTATAGTCACAGTAGAATAGATCGTTTGATTACATTCATATCCATCAAAGATAAGGATATCTCGGTGAAAGAAAAATTCATAATCGTTGATTTACATTTAATTAACACTAGTGAATTAAACTACCTATAATCTGGCGCATGCGTGCCCCTCCCCTTTTCCACGGACTATTTTAAGACTGACGTCATGCAGGTAGACTCCTCCCACTTTTCTCCACAGAGAAGTAAATAAGGCCACGCCTCTTCCGAAAATAATGCGCAAAGTAGGTAAAAAGACAAAAAATAATCCCCAGTAAACATACAATATGATGGAAGACGCGTAATGAAACATTTAATATATTACAACAAATAACAATAAAATGTAATCAACATATTAGTATAGTTTCTGTGTAGTTTTCAAGGATGGTCCTTTCTTTATAGATAGAAATATTTATAGTAATAGTTTATGCTTTGTAATAATTCAGAATACATTCATGATACTATTATATTTAATTTTCAATAGTTGTTTGAGCCCGTGCAATCGAACAAGTACAATCCGGCTTTTGTGAACAGTATAGATCAAGATCAGCCTATACTTCCGATTAGTTTGATCAAAGTCTACACTGTTCGCATATTACTTAGACAAACATGAAGGTGCTGGCAACTTGTGTATGCTCGCTCGGATAAGTAGATGGTCCATATAATGTGAACCTATTCTTGTTTTTAGAGATAACCCGGTCATTCTACAGCAGACGATTTTAAACATATTTTGTCAACAATAAGAAAATCTCTATAATTGAATGGACAACCTATGACTAAAAGTGGAAAACATTGTGGCAAAAGGAGAAATTGCTCGTTTTCAGCAATTTCTTCTTTTGCCACTATGTTTTTAAAAAGCCGTCTGCTGCAGAAGCGTCAGAAAGCGTCTTTAAAGGGACAGGGAGTTAATAATGTCCACATGTTTCTTTTATTTGTGTGTTCTTTGTTCTCATCTTTCTCAAATAATATGGCTGTCATATCATTTTTTATTTAGCTTCATAGACTTTAGATTAGTTAGATCTAAGCTTTACCCCCAGTTTGTTTATTCGCCACCCCATGTCGTTCAACATTGTAAGTGAAACAAAATGAGATTCGTCCGTAAATATAAAGACAATTTATCCACGACATACAACGGTCCTTTGCTCAAGACAGATCATAATTCCTCTTTAGTTTAAATAACACTATTATTGTCAATGGTAAAATAATTTTATCGTTTTTGCATGCTATATTTGTGTCGCCTGAAACACTTTTGAAAACTATTATTCCCGTGCCTTACCTTTGCTGAACTATAGTGCGAATGTTAAACAGTTTGGCTCTCAGATCACATTTTAGGTTCCAAACTCATGTCGCTATTATCGTGCTTAAAGTAAAAATATGATTTTCTGTCATAAACTGTACCTCTTGTCATCTCACTTAATTAGTGCTTCGCTTAATTAAATTCATGTAAAACCACAACTTAAATCGGACAAAAAATGTGTTTATGAAAAGGAATAGATACCAACTATTTCATATTGTTAACAGTTACTATTATGTTTAGACGTGAAAGATGGAGGTTGATGTTCCTGACCTCAGACAGATTGAAAACTCTTAAGTCCTCGTGTTGGTAAAGCC
This sequence comes from Clinocardium nuttallii, assembly GCA_031471495.1. Taxonomy (NCBI): domain Eukaryota; kingdom Metazoa; phylum Mollusca; class Bivalvia; order Cardiida; family Cardiidae; genus Clinocardium; species Clinocardium nuttallii. Next base: position 5,993 of record JAUELF010254351.1, read on the forward strand.
ATAACTGTTTACACCATTCTTCGCGTCAGTACGTAGCCTCGTGCTGGTACAGAACCATAATTGTTTTTTTACGATCTCTCGTGTCAGTACGTAGCCTCGTGTTTGTACAGATCTATAAGTGTTTACACCATACCTCGTGTCAGTACGTAGCCTCGTGTTTGTATAGAACCATAACTTTTTACACCATACCTCGTGTCAGTACGTAGTCTCGTGTTGGTACAGAACCATACTTGTTTACACTATACCTCGTGTCAGTACGTAGTCTCGTGTTGGTACAGAGCCATACTTGTTTACACCATACCTCGTGTCAGTACGTAGCCTCGTGTTGGTACAGATATATAAGTGTTTACACCATACCTCGTGTCAGTACGTAGTCTCGTGTTGGTACAGATCTATAAGTGTTTACACCATACCTCGTGTCAGTACGTAGTCTCGTGTTGGTACAGAGCCATACTTGCTTACACCATACCTCGTGTCAGTACGTAGCCTCGTGTTGGTACAGAGCAATAATTGTTACACCACACTTCGTGTCAGTACGTAGCCTCGTGTTGGTACAGATCTATAAGTGTTTACACCATACCTCGTGCCAGTACGTAGCCTCGTGTTTGTATAGAACCATAACGTTTTACACCATACATCGTGTCAGTACGTAGCCTCGTGTTTGTATAGAACCATAACGTTTTACACCATACCTCGTGTCAGTACGTAGTCTCGTGTTGGTACAGAGTCATACTTGTTTACACCATACCTCGTGTCAGTACGTAGCATCGTGTTGGTATAGAGTCATACTTGTTTACACCATACCTCGTGTCAGTACGTAACCTCGTATTGGTACAGAGCCATACTTGTTTACACCATACCTCGTGTCAGTACGTATTTGAGTCGTGTTTAGATCACATCTGAGCCGTTCTGCGATTAACCATTGTAGTTTTTCGAACTATCTTTTGTATAAGCTGGAATATAATGTAAATAAAACACACGGATGGAGTAGTTTCCTTTCTTTGCTCTCAGCTTTGCGAAGATAGCATTGCGACTGATGATCTGGTGTCAACATGAATAAGCTTGTACGCATCACTAGTAATTTACTCAGGTAACTTCGTGATGAAAAGATGAGCCGTCTCGCGAGAAAAACGAACATTTTGGTCTCTGCGTAAAGCATCGACCAGGATCAGCCGAAGCATGCCGCACAGACTAATCCGGACATACACTTGTCACCTCTTGTGGAATTACTGTTTCAAGAATCATTCACAGGCTGATCTTGGTCGATACATTACGCAGATGCCATAATGTTGGTTTTCTCGCGGGACGGCTCAAGAACTGTTTAAAAACAAACAAACAAACCATACAACTCATGTGTTTTAGGCCTATGTTTTGTATTCACTTTTTATTTTAAAATGCACGGACAACTAGACGAGTAACAGATGAGGACATCTGTTTTAGATAATTTATTTGAAAAACATTTAATGATTTGTCAAAGAAATAAACGAATAAATGTTGTCCATTTTCAGTAACAACACCTACATCGACATCAACAACTTCAACAACCCCTACGACAGAAACAACTGAAACAACATCTACAACAACAATATCTTCAACAACACCTTACACTACAACAACCGCGACAACACCTACCACTACAAGCACCGCAACAACACCTTCCAGTACAACAACCGCGACAACACCTACCACTACAAGCACCGCAACAACACCTTCCAGTACAACAACTTCAACGACACCTACAACTTCATCAACACCTACGTCAACCACAATTTCTACGACGCTTACAACAGGTAATTGTTGACTTGAGTTGACTTCATCATGCCAACAGCATTGTCGAATTTCCGTTCGTGTATGTATAGGTTAAGGACGACGCATATCTATAGTCATGTCAGTTGTGCTGTCTCGACTTTATGAAAGAAAGGGAGACCACTCAATCATCAATTAGTCGTCATTGAAATGCAATACAATCTCTTCAAATGGCACCTTTGATGAGCAAAAACCTCTTTTTAAAGGTTTCCCTCACAAATGCAAATTTAATGCAATGAACTTTTCACAGTAGCATCTATTTAACGGTTCTTTTCTATTAACAACCAAACCTTACACTGATGAATCATGGAAAATGGGATTAGTGTAGCTATTCATTTATAAGAGTCCACAACCCATAACAATAATAAAATGTTGAGTTGATCGGCCTACAAAGCCGGGACGTAGTCTGACGTTGCGGATACGTCATCTGGTCTCTGACTCTAGATCACAATATATACCAAATCCTTTCCTTCTTTGTTTCCACATATTAAATCGATCAGTTTAAGACCTTAGTTGTCACACTTTCTAATCGTGCCTCATGTAGAACACCCTGTATCATTGAAAAGATGATTTAAGACAATTCAAAGAAAATAGGGGGTTCATTAATTATGCAAGAACAAATTCACCGTCGGGCTCAGACTAAACCGGGTTTTCACTTTCTACTTTCACTTTCAAACAAGGTCAAAACACTCAAAATGATCAAATTAGTCATTTCCAGTGCATTCTATACCAATTTACAATGAATTTAAACTCAATGTCATATATTCAATGCATTCGTTTGATAGTATACACTGATTTCTACAAGTTTGTTTAGGGACTATTTGGCAGATCAGGATGAACGCGGGTGTATTTGCGGAATTTGACCTCTATACTGATGACACAGGCTTCTATTAGTCTTAGTGTAAATAGTCGCACTATGTGTGTGATATGGTTGACACAATTACAAACGTACATAGAACTTAAATTTAAAAACAATGAAGTCGAAATGAAATGTCATGTGATTCTTGTTTGCGTCATTTTTAACATTCTTTTTACTTCATTATGCCAGAAAGTATCTATATCGTTGCCATATAGTTCAAATCTAGATTTAAAACGTAGACCGAATATATACTTAAAGTATATATAAATACTTTTTTGCAATAAATAATAAATGCAATTATTTAAAAAACCTTTAAGTTGATATAATGATAATCTGCATATTAAAAACTATTTACACCACTGTGTGTATGGGATGGGCGGTGAGATCTTCGGATGCCCTCTTTCCCACCTGTAGACGTATTTTGTCGCAAAAGAAGCAGACGACGTTTGAAAACATGGTGGCCAAAGGTTGAATTACTCACGAGGAGCAACTTCTCCTTTGGCCACAAAGTATTCAACTTTATTTAATAATTATTCTATCTTTTATGGAAAATGTTCAGGTTGTTATCAATATATTTCAAATGTCGTCTGCTACAGAATTGATGTATATGGGAAATTGTTAAATCGATCTCTTACAATGTTTTCTTTTTAGCTGCATGCGCGGAAACGGATGGTATGGACGATGACAGAACAATAGAGACTGGTGATATCAACATCAAAATCAACGGTACCATCGATGAAAACTACGACAAAGAGTCGTTAAGAACCTCGGCTGATGGTCTGCCAATAAATGAGGACGAAGTGAGCATAGAACTAAACGTGTTACCCACAGATGAACTAACCTCCATCAACCTTCCACACAATTCTGGCGTTTATAAGTACGAGGTGTTTTACTTCAGTAATGATGCTTGGAGTCCTTTAGATGACACTAAAGAAGTAAGTATGATCATGAAAATATTGTTAAAAACTTGGCCACAATTCTTGACAAGAGTTTTGAAATAAGGAATTAACTTAATTATGTAGATTAACTCTGTTTCAGTTGAATCCATAAGATGAAAATCAATGTGGAAATTCTGAAAATGCCTACATTGAGCAATTTCGCCTCATCATTCTAGGATTTTTTATCGTTTTTTAAAAGGTTTTTCCTCTCTCAAATGCCTTATATACATATGATATTAATGCTAGTTATTTGTTATAACTACACTAGATTTTGTTAAGCCGTTTGTAATTCAAACTGGGGAATATATATATATATATTTGACGGACTGTGTCTGCCCGGATTAGCCTTCGCGGACTGCGCAGGCTGATCTGAATCGATACATTTCGGCAGAGACTACATGTATTATGTTGGTTTTCTCGTTAAACTTTTATCTACCCATGAACTACTCCAAAATGGATTTTAGAGCGTCGATGATCCAGGAAATCGGACCTGTTGTTGTCAATGTCAAATTGTATGCTGTTCTTCTAGCCGAGTTCCGACAGCTCGGTCTGTAGCGACTCCGGCTGTCAATCCAGTGGTTGTGAGTTCAATCTCAGCTAGACAAACATTTATTTCGACGTTTGACAAAAGTCACAGTGACAAGAGTCATTCGTCTTTCACCAATGGGCTAACAGTATACATTTATTAAAGCAGGCAGTTGCTTGGAAAGTATTTTGTTTGGAGTACTGGTGTAAGAAAGCTAGGAAACACTTGCCTATGTGAACTGGCCACCGTGGTATGACTGTACAATTGTTAAAAATGGCCGTTGAGCCCAAATCAATCAACCCATAACTGTTCTACCATCTAATATCCGACCAAGTGCAAGCTATCTCAGCAATTTGTAATTATTGTATAACAGTCTCTAGTAACATTGAACTTATTTTCATTTAGAACTACTCCCCTGAGGAAATCGCTTATAGCACATCGCCTCGAACGAATTTCACCAAAATAAAAATAGTTCTTTATAAAAAGATCGGGGTGGACACCATGACTGTCTCACTGAGAGTAATTGGATGTTTTAAGAGAGGTAAGTTTTGTCATTATACTTAACTATGATCATTCAAGCAATCTATTAACCCTTTCCCACATACATCAAATATGCAGCAGACTACTTTGAAAATATCTGGACACAAATAGAAAAAAGATTCTATTAATGAAAGTTTAATAACTTAATAGAGATGAAAATGTTGTAGCAAAAGAAGAAATTCCTTGTTTTAAGCAATTTCACCTTTTGTCACAATGTTTATAGAATTCGTCTGCTGACTGTGTCAAAAAGTGTCTGTTTGTTGGAAAGGGTTAAAATGCCATTTTAGCGAAATTCAATGTATAATTATTAAAGATACGGATTTATACTTCTTGAATATCAGCCTGGGTTAAGTGGTGTGCTATGAAGGGGCTGTTCTTTAGATCTATTAACACATGACGCTTACAAGACAAATATAGTTAACGATTCAAATTAAACGAGTTTGTGTTTGGATATGTGTTCTTTTACCCGAAGTATAGAGTGACGCCAACGCCTATGGCAAGACCATTGTACAATGGTCATAGTTCAGATTATCTCTGATATATGCTTTTTTGTAAGTGTTGGTTCCTTGTAGTTGTATATCTATAGCGCCCGCATCGGCTGTGGGAGTGCGCAGATTCAAATTAGCCGGGCCAACCAAAAACTAGAAATGTTACAAATTACTTTCTCTCCATGCCACTTAGGATTGTTTGGGGTTAACATTACGACTGACTCGCTTGGGTCAGGTTAAATGGACCAGTAGTACTGGTAACTCACAACGGGAACATCGTGCTATAACATTACGACTGACTCGATTGGGTCAGGTTAAATGGGTCAGTAGTACTGGTAATTCATACCGGGAACATCGTGCTATAACATTACGACTGACTCGATTTGGTCAGGTTAAATGGACCAGTAGTACTGGTAACTCACACCGGGAACATCGTGCTATAACATTACGACTGACTCGATTGGGTCAGGTTAAATGGACCAGTAGTACTGGTAACTCACACCGGGAACATCGTGCTATAACATTACGACTGACTCGATT
>JAUELF010254362.1:0-11689 GCA_031471495.1 Clinocardium nuttallii
CTAATGTTCTGACAAACTTTCATGGTGATTGAATGCAAAATGTAGCCTCTAGAGTGTTAACAAGGGTAAATGTTGACTACGCATGACGCACAACGGAAGGACGCCGGACAAAATGTGATCCCAATAGCTCACCTTGCACTTCGTGCATAGGTGAGCTAAAAAGTCCCAGGGATGAGATTTTGTGCACAAAAAGTACTTAAACAAATTATTTAATGATTAATGAAGTTGTTTAAAGCCATCCATGCTTGGCTGTTATTTTTCCTCCCTGTTGTGTATGTCAAAATAGCTCTCAAGAGTTGTTTTTATGTTTTTTGTTTTGTATGGTGTTTAACATCGCCTTCACCAGTATTTTAGTATATTATATTCCAGGACAAATTACTGCTGGTAGGGTTATCCTGACACAGAGCTCCAGATAAGGGGGACACTATTCATGTTCTAAAATCCTTACTTGACATTCAAACTCTATGTTGTGGTACTCAAAAGAATCGTTTAAGTGAGACGATTATTTTGAGTACCCACAACATAGGCTTTGGTAGAGTAATAATATAAATATTATTTGGAAAAGACCTGTTCACTCCCTCTTATATAGTCCTCTGCTGACACCAGCTCAACAACGGTAATGCTAGCCTATTAACCGACACCTCTGAGTGCCAAGGATGAAGACCACTTCTGCTATTTTTAATAATAACAAAGATTGTGCAAGAATTCAAGAAAGACTAAGGAAAACATGACCAATTATTTAAAGAGAAAGGCCATCTATGCAGGTCCTTATTTTACATGGTTACCTGCATGCATGTACTTAAGTTATTGTCAGATGGGTTCTGGTACCATACTTTGATAATTAATCTGAAATTGTTTCAATCATAGTTCTAAGCATCCACAGATACAACAGAAAAGCCTAAACCTTTCCTACATAAAAAAAATCTGCAGCAGACAAAAATCTGGAAATTCTCTGGGCCTATAAATGTAAGAACAATTATTGTTTAAAGTTGAAAACTAAGTGGCTTTGACAAAATGTTTTCAAATCTATTCATTTATGGATGTTTTCCATTACTTTACCTAGATGCTTTAAAAGTGGTCTGCTGCAGATTTGTTGTAACAGGGTAAAGGTTATCTAAAGCTCTGATATCTTACCTGAATTATAGCATCAGACGATGTAGACGGATCTGACTGGCCTGTTATTCAACAAGATTCATTTGCATATCAAATCTCTTTAAACAGCTGCCATTGTTTGCGACTCTGCCAAACTCTGAAGGTATCATTAGCTGGAAAGTTAGAATATAACCAATTTAACCATCTATAGGTTAAATAACCTATCAACAGGAGTTTTCCAAGGAGAACTCACGCCAAGAGCTTTACATTTTTCATGTTCTAAACTTCTCAGTAAAGGCAGAACCCACTCATCATGGTATACAAATCCGGGACCTTTGGTATGAGAGGCAGACACTCTACCACTGCACCACTGTTTTCCACTTTAAATTGCTTTACAAACAATATCACAAAACACAGGTGTACCACAATAGTTAACCCTTTCCCTCATACGACAATTCTGCAGCAGACAACTTTGAACAAAATTTGTCACAACATAGAAAATCTCCATAATTGAATGGATAACCTATGTCAAAAAGTGGAAAACATTGTGGCAAAAGGAGAAAGTGCATGTTTTGTGCAATTTCTTCTTTTGTCACTTTGTCTTCAAGAAGCCGTCTGCTGCAGAGGCGTCAAAAAAGAGTCTATATGAGAGAAATGGTTAAATTTGGTGTTGAAAATGTATGATCATTTATGAGACAAAAATATCACTTATGTTAAGTTGTGTATTTTAATTTTCAGAACTGCTGATCACAAAATGTGAAAATATAACTTTACAAAACATTTCCAGGGAAAATGTAGACTCAAGATGGTAATGTTACATATTGCATTGTAATAGATCTGAATCTATGCAACAGTCACAATCAAGTACAGAAACCTGGAATAGCATTTTATGGGTATTTTATGACATTTCATAACCCTTTACCCCTATTTACAACTAATCTTCAGCAGATGACTTTGAAAACATCTGGACAAAAATAAAGAAAATCCCTATTTATAAGTTAACGTATGATTATTAAATAGAATTTAAATCATTGTGGTAAAAGGAGAAAATGCTCATTCTGTTGTCACCATATGTCAAAATTTGTCTGCTTCAGATGTGTCTACAAGTGGGAAAGGGTTAAGATCCTATACTGTTGCATTTAACCCTTTCTCTCATACAGACGCTCTCTGACACATCTGCAGCAGACAGCTTTCAAAAACATAGTGATAAAAGAAGAAATTGCACAAAACATGCAATTTCTCCTTTTGCCACAATGTTTTCCACTTTTAGTCATAGGTTATCCATTCAATTATAGAGATTTTCTATTTTTTGACAAAATATGTTCAAAGTCGTCTGCTGCAGAATTGTCATATGAGGGAAAGGGTTAAAATACCTATATGAATCTGTAATCCTATTTGTGGCCAACAGTCAACTTGACATGACAATTCCATGCCACTTGTTAGAATGGTTCAATATCAAACATACTTACATACACTCAAAATACCCTTGAATTTTAAGCAATTAAAAAATCAACCAATGAAAACATTGTGGGAATAGAAGTTATGCGCTTTGAACACTTTCTCTTGCAGCAAAGCTAAACAAATTTTGGGTCAGCTCAAATCTGTCCAAATTAAACTATTTGCCGAGAAAATTTGACAGAAACAATTTTAAAGAGAGGAGAAACTGTGACGATCTTTGTTAAGCACTTAATCGTTAATGGTCTGTCTATTACTTTCTCAATTTAGCTTTCCAATTAAAAATAACTATATTTCTTGATGAGAATCTTGTAATTGTTGTGATGTCTTCACATTTTATATACTGATATAATTTTCATTTACTGATGTGAATATGTCATACTTGTGTCAATATGCGCCTTGCCTATATTGGACATATTGTATCATATTATATTATAATGTATTTTTTTTTATATTATATTGTATTATATTATATTATATTATATTACATTGTGTTATATTTAAATTGTAGTGCATGTCAACCATGTATGTATATTTAGTGGTGATGAGAATATACTATAACATTTGAATAACACCTTCTCCGTCTATGACGCGACATGTTACCAAATTGAAAATTGGTAAATGTGCTCCACTTGCTATGTCATTTATAATGTCTATTTGTGTATTTTGTTCTTCTCACGGGTCATGTGGCCAATTGAATTTATATCTGAAATAAACTTCTTATATATATCATACCAAAACATTCCACAACCAGAGCTCTGAGCAATCATCTGGACCACAGGCTATGATGTGAGTGCAGTCTGGACTCCAGGCCATGTACGATACACCATATGAATGGTTCTCAAATGTTCTTTTATGTTTCACTGTCCCTGAAGTCTGAAATACAAACAGAAACAGACGCCTAGATAAGAAAGAGTCAAACTTTACCTGACAATATTCCTCTTGTAAAGCAAAGAAACTCTATGTCATGGGTATTCAAAAAAAGAATCTCAATGAGATGAATTTTTTGAGAACCCAAACTATAGGATTTTAGATCATGAAAAATACCAACTCATATAAGGAAGGCTCTGTAGACAAAATAGTATTGACAGGTTAAGCTAAATGAAGGAAACTGTCCATTTGCCTTCCAGGTACAATATGTATTAGAATTTTATTGAAATCTCTAAAGAAATTGCACAGACACTTGGGTAAGATATTTAACCATCTTTGGCTATAAGTCTGCTTTTTGGTTTGTTTACCAATTACCCACTGCAGTCACATTCTGAATATTTTTTAAAGCTTGGTTGGTAACTACAAGAGCTACCAATCCAAGGGTCTTGAGTTTGATCCCCAGCTTGGTCATTCATTCTTTCTTATGATTGATTAAAGACGTCGTGGCTAGCATCATTCATCTTCCACCATTGGGCTTAATAGTCAATGCTGGAAGGAAGTCAGTTATCTGGGAAGAATGTTGTGTGGGAAACTGGTTAAACACAATTCTGAAGGCTGTTTCCTGGTTCTTGCATATTCATTTCAGTCTGTACACATAACCTACCTTATCAACATCCCATATAATAAGGGTACCATCTTTTGAACCTGTGGCAAGCATGGTACCATCTGGTGAAAATTTTGTAAACCAGACATCATCACAGTGATCATTGAGGACCTGGAGTGTCATACAAGGGAACTGTTCCCTGAAAATGAATAAATAAAACATATATCATGTCATTTAATGATATATCATTTGGAAACATCTGTGAACAAAAGTTGCAATATCTGGGTTTATAGAAGTAGTTGACTGATTAACGCTGTTTTTAACAATTTCTAAGTCATAGCACTGCAGCTAGTTCACCTACTCATGTGTTTCCTGATTTTCTCACACCAGTACTCCACACAACAATCTTCCCAAGAAACTAGCTGTTTTTCCACAAAGACTAAGCCTATTGGTGGAAGACGAATGACGCATGTCTCATTGACTTTTGTCAAACGTCGAAAAGAAAGTTGGCCGAACCGGGATTCAAACTCACAACCCCTGGATTGACAGCGCAAGAAAGTAGTTGGATACTTTTGTAACAAAACGGAAATAATTGTGACAAAAGTAGAAATTGTTAGTGAAACCCTTATGCCTTGGGATGGCAACAACAAAATTTGAAAAAGGTTCAAGTTTAATGTCACAAAATTAAACAATGATGTTTATGATGGCTTTGGATAGCTCACTTTAGTAATTTTGTCATGCCAACAACAATACTCTTTTTCACCAATCAATATGGCTTGAAGAAATCTTTTAGAAGGTGGCTCTAGGAACATTTGTTCAGAATGTTTGGGAATTGGCCAGATACTTTGGGACAAGAAGATTTGAACTCAAGCCATTGAAGACAAAACAGCCCTGCGCTCTGGTAAACGTATTTTTCATCCAATGATCATGGCTTGAAGGAATCTGATAAAGGGTCACTTTAATTTAATTTAATCGACCAACCAGTTTGGGAGGAAAATATTCAATTCAGTATTTTTCTTTTGGTTGCCATGGAAACCAGAATTCTGCATAAATCCAAAGAAATCAAGGAATTTAGGAGAGGAAATTGAAGGATGCTACCTGTGAAGTTTCATCCCAATTGACACACTGGTTACCAAGGAGAAGATGTTGATGGCTGACACACAAAGGGCGATCACAATAACTCACATTGAGCAATTAGTGCTCAGGTGAGCTAAAAATAACCCAATACAAAACGGAATCTCCCAAACAGTATGACCAATGTTTAAGTTTTGAGAAGTATGTCAAAGCAATCACAATTATTTTTTGGAACAACTTGAAAGGAATTGTCACAAGGAAAACACACCTTAAATGAAAGCAATATCTCAAAGACTCAAAAGCACTCTCTAATCTAGGAGGGTGGATTGTGCTTATTATCCAGTGATGCATCCAGAATTTCAGAATGGTGGGTCATATATGTCCCATCATTCTGAGAAAAAGGGGGCATCTTGAGATGTAAGTGGGGGCCAGAAATTTGCTGATTTAGTTACAATCCGCACAAACTAAAATTGTGAAAGTATTCGAATTTAGATACTTACTGCTACTTTGCTTATTTCTAATTGGATCACTACAGATTTCACATTTCATATTCAAGTAGCGAGTCATTTTCATGAAATATGGATCACATCATTTTATTTTCTGAAGCTATCAGTAAAAAACACATCAAAATAAATGTCACTGACTCGACACTGTGAGACATGAATGTTTCGCACACAAAATTAATGTTGTTTTACCAACTCGGAACAAATGCGTACTTTCGTTTGCTATGTCCATTTAAATGATTTTCAGTAACCATGTGTTCACTTCTAGATACTGTAGATCCGTCCAAAACGCCACATTCACTTTGGTTCGATTGAGATGACACCGTGGCTTCACAGGACTTTTTTGAAAAAAAAATCCAAGAGAGTTTTCGGTCTCTCGGCCATTTTGACCATGACATTGTTGTGTCATAAAGATCCTTTATCATCCAATCAAATGGATCAGATTTCCCGCTCCTAATATGTCATCATAAATTCTTGGAAAAACCCAGTTATTTGTAAAGCCTGAGTAGTTTCCGTTGCATTAGATACGAAACAAAGAGAAATACTCAATTATTATATTTTTATTAGCGTACAATGGAATTCTGAAAATGCGCACAATAGAGAAAACATGCGTCATTTTGAGCGCACTGCTTTTCAATTTAAGGGGCATTCTTTCAAATAATGGAGCAATGCCGCACGCTGGATGCATTACTGTATTATCACATTGTTATGAATTTTCCCTCCTTATTAAGTATGGAAAGGGGGGGAGGGGTCTTTACATAGAAAAAGAAAGAACAAGAGGGCCATGATGGCTCTGGATCGCTCACCTAAATACAAGAATGAAGATATTTCTTAAATTTGACCTAGTGACCTAGTTTTTGACCGAACATGACCCAGTTTAGAGCTTTACCTAGATCTCACTAAGACAAACATTCTAACGAAGTTTGAACATGCTCAAGGCAAACATATATAGCTTCCAGAGTGTTTACAAGATTTTCCTTAAATTTGACCTAGTGACCTGGTTTTTGACCCAACATGATCATGACCCAGTTTCAAACTTGTCCTAGATTTGATGGAGATGAAAGTTCTGGCAAACGTTCATGGTGATTGGATGGAAAATGTAGTCTGTAGAGTGTTAACAAGGGTAAATATTGACAACGCAAAACAGGCGCAGGACAAAATGTGATCCCAATAGCTCAACTTGTAATTAGTGCATAATTATGTGAGCTAAAAATGCCTAGATTCAACACTGCTTCAAAGAAACGGCCCATGCAGAAGTTTATTTAAAAAATATTATAAAGTCAAATATCACTGATATTGACAAGGTCGTAACATAGAACAGTTTGGTAAACTACAGAATTCTAACCCTTTTCCCCATATAGACGCTTTCTGATGCTTCAGAAGCAGAAAATCTTTTAAAACATTGTGGCAAAAGGAGAAATTGCTCATTATGAGAAATTCCTCTTTCTGCCACAATGTTTTCAACTTAATCAATAATTCTTCTTTCATTTATTTGTCATAAATTTGTCTGCTGCAGATTTATTGTATGGGTGAAAAGACTGAATGAACTTACTTGCTACAGGCATGGTCCAGAAGGAGGGAGACATCTTCAAGGTCATTTGTGCATTTGGTATTGTGATATGGACATTTATCCTTCTGTAACTCAACAGCTTGGGTCAGAAGTGTCATGAGTCGCCGAGGAGGCAACATCACTGACGGAGGTAGGAATGCTGAAAGACAGATATTTATCTATTTAAACCCTTTCCCACGTATAACGAATCTGCAACAAACAACTTCGAATATGCCTTAAAATAAATAAGAAAAATCTTTGTAAGTGTCAATGAAAAAATAATCAAATAGAGTTGAACACATTATGATATATATTACTTCCTTTGTCACAATGTTTTCAAAAGTCACTGCAGAGACGTCAAAATGCATCTGCATGAGGGAAAGGGTAAATATCAGATACAGAGAACATTTGACACCTTTGGAGCAAGACATAATTTTGAAACCAGTGTGTAAAAAAAATATTGCTCAAAACAAACAATTTCTAATTTTGATGCAATGTTTTCAACTCTTATATGAGAATATATTTACAATATTTGAATGTAAATATATTTCACTCGGATGTTTTCAAAGCTGTTAACCCTAATTTGTCACACTAAGTATATTGTTTAAACCCATTAGTATCATGTTTTTCAATTATTTCAATTCTTCATTGGAATGTTTTGATGTCTTCAGGTTCATTTTATTTTACATTCTCCATAGACAATATTCCTGTATTTTTGTGAAATGTATACATTGGTTAAAGGTCATTGTTCCGTTAATAGTTTCTAAGACAAGACAATTTGATGGGACCCATGTATCGCCCATCAATAACCAATACTCTTTTCTCAAACAATATTCTGGCTACTTTAGCCTTCTTTTCAATGAGACATAAATATTCACATGGAGTGAACCATGTCTCCTGCATTTACATGCTAACTTTTTCATTAACACGTTCCCTCATACAGACATATTTTGACGCCTCAACAACAAACAATGGTGAACCTTTAAAAACATTGTGACAGAAGGAGAAATACCTTGTAATGACCATATTCTCCTTTTGCCACAATGTTTTCAACTGTATTCAATTATTATATTCTAATTTCCAGATTTTTTTCATATTTTTGCTTATATGTTTTCAAAGCCCTCTGCTGTAGATGTGTTGTATCTGGGAGAGGGTTAAGAAACCTGCAAGACAGATGGCCTGTGTAGTGATTTGGAAAAGTCCACTTGCCTAAAAGGGCAGAAAACTCAATAAATATGTTGAGTGTTGGTATTCATGAGATTTTCCTTGCCAAGATATTTCTAGTCAATTCTTTTGAACAGTTTTGAGTGAACTCTACACACATAAAACAAATTTGCAGAGGACTTAACCCTTTCTCTCATACGACAATTCTGCAGCAGACGACTTTGAATGTATTTTGTCAAAACATAGAAAATCTTAATAATTGAAAGGATAACCTATGACAAAAAGTGGAAAACATTGTGTCAAAAAGTTGTCTGCTGCAGAGGCGTCAGAAAGCGTATATATGGGGGAAAGGGTTAAGAAACACTTCACCAAAAGTACAGAAAATCTCTACAAATGAAGTAGACATTTTGAATAAAGTTAAAATATTGTGGTAGGAGAAGAAATTGCTCAATATGAGCAATATCATTTTCTACCAAAGTTGACAAAAGTTGTCTGCATGTGGGAAAGAGTTAAAAATACAATGGAAAATTTAGAAAAGCAATTCTTTCAATTTAGGATTGTAGAATGCCTGCACCAAATATTACCTTGGAGTTTTTCTATGAGCTTTTGTCTGGTGTGTGAGCCTTTGCCGGGCCAATCTGACATTTCATGTAGATCTTGTGGATTACTGCACATCATATACCTGAAGATAAGTTATTGATTTACTGGGTTAAAATACCATATTCAACAATTTACAGTCCTTTTAGTGACCAGTTCACCTACCAATGTGTTTCCTGGCTTTCTCACACCAGTACATCACAAAACAGCTTTTCAAGCTACCATCTGTTTTCCAGACTGTTAGCCCATTTGTGGAAGATGAATGAGACTTGTCGCAATTACTTTTGTCAAATGTCAGAAAGAATGTTGGTCAAGCTGGGAGCAAACTCACAGCCCCTGGAGTGATAGCCTGCATTGCTACAGACTGAGCTTCCTGTGTTTGGTTAGCTGAATATAAAGAAAGGCATTAACCCTTTCCAACACAATTTGACACCTCTGCAGCAGTTGATTTTTGAAAACCCTATGGGGAAAGGTTAATTTGCTCATTACAAAGAATTTCTCCTTTAGTCACAATGTTACACTATAATCTATAGAGTAATTATTCATTCATTTAGAATAAGTTATACGAATATATTTGCCTAGAAGTTTACAATGTTGTCTGCTGCAGGCTTGCTGAATGTGTAATAGGGTTAAATTCAACTTAACGCTTTCCCTCAAATAGACGCTTTCTGACGCCTAAAATTTCTCCTTTTGCCACAATGTTTTCCACTTTTAGTCATAGGTTATCCGCTCATTTATAGATATTTTCCATTTGTTGACAAAATATGTTAGAAGTCGTCTGCTGCAGAATTATTGTCATATAAGGGTTAATTAAGTATCATTTACATTGAATTGAATTCTTAGTTGTCTACTCTAAACAAAATAGATAAAAACAACATGGAAATTAGAAAAACGTATCTTGGCAGGGAGCTGTAAAAAAAATATTTTAAAAAGAGATATTACTAACTATGATATGTTTTCCCTTGTACCACAATGTTTCAAAAAGTGTCTGCTTTAAAGGGTAAGATGCTGTAGGTGTTATTTGATTTCTATAAACTTATTGACAAAGGGTATTTATGCAATGGAATTTACCTAACAGCCAGCAATTTGCTTTAACTAATTATAACCTGCAGACGCATTTTGACACATCTGCAGGTTTTGAAAACATTGTTGGAAAATGAGAATTTGCTCATAATGATGAGCAGTGTCTCCTTTTGCAACAATGTTTTCAACTCTAATATTAAACTAGAAATATCACTGAAGGTGATGAATACTCCCAGCTGGTGCCTGACAATATACATATGTATGAGAAATTCAAGGGGCCATCACTCATTTAAAAACAATTTGATTGCAACATGCTTACAAACCAACAAACCGACCGTCAAGCGTGACTCCTATATAGCCCCCATATACTATGTATATAAACACTGGAATTCAGGAGGATAAGGGTTTAAGAAAACAGACATACATTATCTGCTTTGTCCATAAAATGGTTCCAAAACTTCACGTCCGACATCAGGGACATAAAACAGGTATTCCGCAGACCCAAATTTGCCCGCTTTTGACGGGAATGCGGTTTCTTCTCCGTATTGGCGCTCGCTGTGTACTTGGATCGTTCCTCGCCTCCCCAAACCTCCTGCCAGCTCATTTCGCTCCGCTGAAAACAAAACATCAACTTGTGCATTCGTTATAAATATGAAGACTCTGTGCCACTGCAATGCACAACACTATCCAGAGTAACAGACAAGAAATTTTGGAGTTGAATTTGTTTTAACCCTTTCCTACTTTCAGACTCCTGGTTCAAAATCGCTGACACAAACCACTTGGCCAGAACAGATTCCCAAAAGTGTTACAAGAGATGTTTCTCAAATAGTATGCCACCCTTAGCGTCACCTTGTCAGGAACAAGCAATTTGTGTTCCAAGGTCACTGTGACCGTGACTTCTGAACATATGACCTCAAAATCAATAGGAGGCCCATCTACTGGTCTTGTGCAATCTTCCTGTCAAGTTTGAGTACTGTAGATCCAAGCATTATCCGGTTATCAATCTGACAAGCTTTTCATCTACCGATGAACCTCATATAGACGCTTTCTGATGCATCTACAGCAGACGGCTTTTTGAAAACATAGTAACAAAAGAAGAAAATTGCTCAAAACAAGCAATTTCTCCTTTTGCCAATATGTTTTCCACTTTTAGTCATAGGTTATCCATTCAAATAGAGAGATTTTCTATTTGTTGACAAAATATGTTCAAAAAGTCGTCTGCTGCAAAATTGTCGTATGAGGGAAAGCGTTAAAGTTGAAATGATTCTGGCAAGCATTGTTGTCAAAATTAACTGATTGCTGATCAAGATTATCTTTTAAAACTGCTCTTTGATCTGTTAGTTCTTCTCCCCTTGGCCCACTACCAGGGATTTGCCCTTGACCTGACCTCCTGTCTGATCAGTTACTTTTCTCATTTGATCTGTTACAACAAAACATTTTGACAACCCTTGACAAAAGAATAAATTGCTCATCAGGAACAATTCCTTCATTTGTCACAATGTTTTCAAAAAGCTGTCTGCTGCAGAGGTATCAGAAAGCGTTTTTATGTTATTAAGGTTTAAGGACGCGTCTGTAGGTGGGATAAGGTAATTAACCCTTTCCCTCATATAGATGCTTTCTGACGCCTTTGCAGCAGTCAGCTTTTTGAAAACATAATAACAAAAGAAGAAATTGCTCAAAGCAAGCAATTTCTCCTTTTGCCACAATGTTTTCCACTTTTAGTCATAGGTTATCCATTCAATTATAGAGATTTTCTAT
>JAUELF010254372.1:0-11689 GCA_031471495.1 Clinocardium nuttallii
TTAGATGTGTCATTTATTAGCGTTCGTAAACAACCACAATTGTAATATGTTCAAATCATCTAGATTTGTTTCTTTCTGATAATAAGCCGCCCTCCCATGTAATTTCTGAAATACGATTAAAAATAGAAGTCGCCCGCTCCTGCGTGGCGACTAATAAAACGGTTGATAGGGATGGTAAGTTAAACAATTGACAATAAAAAAAATGTAATAAATGGAGTTAAAGATGTTGACCGAGAATTCGACAGACATTTGACAACAATGGACGTAAAGAAGATTGGCGTGATTAAGAAGTGTGTTATTATACAAAAACATGAATTGATACACACACAGTCTATTTGTAATTCGACGTACGGATATTCGACGAACAGATGTTCAACGTTATTTCAGGTCTCAATGGAATTGTTTCCAATCACTCATATACAATTGGATATTGGAACCTAGCGGCAGATCGTTGCGTGAGACCCGATCACTACCTTACATCATATCACCAGAATATTACATCAGATACTAGAGCACCACAATGGACAGCAAATATTCGAGCGAAGGTGATTTCTAATACAACAGGTACATTTTATTCAGATACATGTTGTGGGCATTTACATGTACTACTCTACAACGTCAATTCAAGAGTGTTGTCTAAGACAAATTAAATGTTAACGTGTAACCTCTCTTAAAAACATTTTGCAATCTGAATTGATTTTTTGAGAGTTTAGTATTTGGTTATTTAATTTATATATTACCTACAATATGGATATTTCAAAATACAACAATAACATTTCGAATTGGGATCCTTCAACTTCAGTATAAGGGTATATTTTACTCAAAGATGTACCCCAGGAACACATGCGCTATTTGATATTGTCAAATACTTTGGCATGAACATACAGCAATACAAAACCAAGAGCTCGGCATTCTCCGATATTATAAATATGTGTAAACAATGAGAAATGTAGCTCTCGGCTGCATGTTAGCGCGAAATTAATAACCGAAAGCTTTCAGGTAACTCACATGAAGCTAGTCAATTTATTTTGCTTATGATCTCCGAGTCAATTTCAATGTTAACTGGACTAGCCCGGTATTGATTAATAATCGATGTCTTCGTACAAAACTACAGTGTATTTATCTATATTTAGGTACAAAACTACAGTGTATTTATCTATATTTAGGTACAAAACTACAAGTTTGTATTTATCTACATTTAGGTACATATAATTCAACGTTCTTGAGGTATGGTTATGTTGAAAGAAACGGATCTAGTTTCACGCTCAAATTCGCCAGAAGAGATTCAGGATACATATACAAAGCACTTTGTGTTACAGGTGAGTAACGTTCGGAGTGAGATCAATACAGCTACAACTAATGTTATTAAACGCATTGTATGAGGTCAACGCCATGTACGAACGCATTTAGCCCAAGTAAAACCACTTCCTACTTGCAGCAACAATTTAAACAAACATCTAGGGAAATGTATGTCTGAAAGAATAGGCTTTGGCGAATAGTATTCATACAGATTATGATTTGTGCATCGCACAATCTGATCGTGATATACACTGTTCACATATTATTAACAAACCCTTGTTACAAAATTATGTCAACTTGTGTAGATTCTGATAAGACTGAACAGATGGACAAATAAGCCTAGTATACGTGTACACTGTTCAGAAATGTAAACTTGAACCTTTCCACATGCATTGACGCAAGTATCTACATATGTAAAGTTATAATGTATAGGCAAGTGATTTATATTCATTAAATACACGAATGCAATGAATCTTCAAGTATTCTTGTCTGAATCTAGGAGTGTTATAAATATCCTAATGTTTGTTTTAATGCTATATAATTAACATGTGTTAAGTTCGTTCATTTGTGTGGTGTTTTACTCCACTATGCAATTCTTCAGTTATACCAGGGCATTCCGTATGTATATTATCAATTGTTCTGGTCAATTTACCCTATCATCAGCGAGTCAGTTCTAATTGTTACCCAAGAAGCCAGACGGTCAAGAAGGGAAAGCACTAACTACCTGAATCGAGGAGTGTTACAAAAATCCCTTAGCTTGTGTATGCAATTCTTCAGTTATACCACGGCCTTTCGTGTGTAAGTTATCAAAACTACTGGTCAAGTTATCCTGTCATCAGCGAGTCAGTTATAATTGTTACCCCAGAAGCCAGACGGTCAAGAAGGGAAAGCACTATCTACCTGAATCGAGGAGTGTTACAAATATCCCTGTGCTTGTTTATGCAATTCTTCAGTTATACCACGGCATTTCGTGTGTAAGTTATCAATACAACTGGTCAATGTATCCTGTCATCAGCGAGATCTAATTGAATCCAGACGGTCAAGGAGGGTCAGCACTATGTACCACGTCCAATGTCATTGGTATGACCCGGCCGGGGTGATTGAAACACGTGTAATTAGAATTGAGCCGCGTGAAGCCACTATGGACTTGTTTCCTTCGCGAACAGCTTGGATGCTGACATTTCCCAGTCTCACAGGCGCCTGATGTGTTCGTTTACACGTAATATAGTGATTGATGCATACTTTGACGACGAACTAAGAGCTTAGTATACTTTAATATTAGTTACCGTGATGCCGGAAAAGAGTTGAAATGGACTCAAATTGAATCAATTTGACATTTTTCTTTTCACAATATAGGAACGATCAATTCTGAAGCAAATGAGAGCAGTGGAAATGGTGAGTTTTGTCGACTTACTGACATGTAAACGCTTTTTATCCCGCTTCAGCAAACGACGTTTGAAAACAGTGAGACAAAAGTAGAAATTGCTCATGATAATACTTTCATTTATAGAGACTGTTCATATTTATTCATAAAGTTGTATTTTGCAGTTTTGCTCAATGTTTTTGTTGATATATGTTATCCCCGTTTGACATACTATCAATGTATGAAATATACTTTAATTTCAACCTGGTATGATGCTTTCATATTGTCCTAATCATGTGCATCTGCTTTATAAAGCTTTAAATATACATATTAGACTTTCAAAAAGGGGCCTCATTTCATCCTCGTTTTATACTGATACATTTTTGATGTATATGTATATGTAGATATAACTTTGCATATTTTGCATCTTTATTTTATTTAGTCGGTGTATATGTCGGGGCTAGCGTTTCAGTTGCCATAGTAATTGCTGCTGTTGTTGTTGTCACTGTGGTCGTCATACTTAGAAAGAGGTTTGTATTTTTACTTTAAAAAATGTACCACTTGAACCAATTAAGTGCATCCCGTGCCACTATGAAATGGAGTCATGTCAGCCAACGGACTAGCGCCGTTTGACCAGGCTCTTACCGGTTGGCTGCAACATTTCTTTCTGGGTATTTCTAGATTCTTCCAAAGTCAAAGCTAGACAATTCAGTTTTAAAAACATTAGCTTTGAAATTGTTAAAGGTAGTCATTTCTCGTGTAAACAACTTCATTTTGAGAACAAACATGTTAAACAGTGCTGCACACGAAGCATGAAGTATTACTGAAACATATTGACATACACTGACCTTTGTGTAAAGATGTATATTATAGTTGATGGAAATATATGCACGTCATACTAATACATAAGCGGTGCTCTACAAATCCAACCATAAGGCATATACGACGAGTATCGATACAGATCAGCCGGATAATTCGTGCAGTCTGTTTGCCAATTAGTCATAGAAGGTTTCAAGAAAAAAATAAAGATTTTTTCCAGGATCCTAAGCATAAATGCGCCTGCAAGTCTTTCTCCAAACCTGTAATCATTTCGTTGAGCTTGGTTTTCTCACATCATCGCTCAAATGTTGTTGCGTGGAAGACAGTGGTGCAGAGATAGAGCGTCGGTCTCTCGTATCAAACATCCCTGGTTCGAGTCACGTGATGAACAGGTCCTTACTTTTGGGATTTTTCCACACAAACGGCGCGAGTACTGGTTAAGTCTCCAGGAAGCAGACATCGAGAGTGATTAATATAAGCCAAATGCTTGTTTCGCAATCGATGTAAAATAAATAAATTTAAACTAAATGGTGTTGCACAAAGGCCAGGATTGATCACTATTATAGAATAATACTACACTGCGAGTTATTTCAAAGCATCAAACCATTTATATTGTCTTACGATATAACAATGCGTATTTTATGTTTAATCGTATGTTGTGAGATATATTTATTGATTTATATGGGATAAGCGTCGATTTAATTATGAGTGAGTATTAACTGATTTTAAAAAAGTCATTGTTAGGCAAAATATTTTTAAACGATTTCTGTCACCAATTTGAGAACTATTCTGATCTAGATCGAACTCAATGGATACACAGTTTCATCTGGCTCTACACTGCTCTCAAATACTTAACGGCTAGTTGCATAGACCATGGTTCATTTATCTGCTATCTAACGGAACAATTTGATATCGTTTAATCCTTTCAGGCGGAGACCTTCGGATGATAATGAAGTCAATAACATGAGCCCAAATCTAACCTCTGATACACAGAACATTCAGAGTAGCTTCGAACCAAGCACAGCACACACTGACTATTACAATATAACAGGAGCCACACCAGCTGATGACTATGATATGTTGAATCATCGTGATGATATTGAACACTGTTATAATACAGTAAATAAAACGGATTGAGTAGACTGCGACAACTTTGATCATATAAGAATAGGACGTGATCAATCCTCGAGCGAGCAATTCTACGACACAAGTACTTGAATTAGTGTGTGACTAGCGATTCATGATTCAGACTTCTTTCATTGGTAGCAGCGGCCATTTTCTGCCAAATAAAACTACAACGTGTGAACGTGTGTTCCTCTAATATTTGAAAATGATGTACAGTACTCTAAAACTTGCTTCGTGTATTTCATGAATAACTGATTTAAGTCCGTTAAATGCATACATCGGCATATTGCTTTATGGAGTCCTAGAAGTTTTGTTTCTGACTTATCTCACGTTATAATGTATAATTTATTCTCGTTTAAAAAGACACCATTACGACTACATGAATATTCTGACCGTCAAATTAAAAAAAATCAAACATCTTCATTAGTGATATAGCCACCGGCCGAAACACAATACACATCATAAGTATAACAAACAGGTAAGTGATATACATATATAACACACTATGAAAGTGACTTTCGTCTTTCTAGTGAGTAGAAAATATACATTCCTAGGTTTTTTTATGACATTTTCTTTCATTTGGCTCATTAAACAGTTGAATGTTGGAATAGTACGATTACTACAGAAACATGTTGGTATATAAATTAACCTTAAATGATTATATGCTTTACATTCAAGTATAAACTGATACTCTGTTCACCACAATTGACATAAATAATGGTTTAGCGCGACCCAATCCCAGATGTTGTTCTCGCTAATGTAAATAAAATAAATAGTGCTGAAATTTATTCATTAAATGAAAATACTGAAACGGTATCAAACCTTAATATAGTTAATGAAAACAATGACAACTTACAATTTGAAATCAATAACCCAAAGCTAAGTGAGACTGAAAAGCAAAAACTTCAACAATTGCTATCTAACAATAACGATGTATTTTCAACATCATAAGCCAGCATAGGTAAAACTAATATATTCACTCATAAATTGAAACGATACCAGGGCCATCACCTGTGCATTTACCTCCCCACAGAGTTGATCCTATCAAAAAGAAAGAAATTGAAAGACAAACTGCAGAAATGACAGATGCTGGTATAATTAAACAATCTAGTTCTGTTTGGCATTCTCCAGTAGTTTTAGTTAAAAAGAAAGATAACTCTTGGCGTTTTGCGGTGGACTATAGGCAATTAAATTGTGTAACTATCCCACTATCGCGCCCATTACCTCGAGTCGAGGATTATTTGATGCATTGGGAGAGTCTAAGGCCGCTGTGTTCTCCACTTTGGATCTAAACTCGGCTTACTTTCAAGTCGCTTTGGATCCGGAAACGAGACACAAAGCAAATTTTGTTACACACGAGGGAGTGTTTGAATTCCTTCGAATGCCATTTGGTCTAAGGAATGCGCCAATGAGTTTTCAAATGCTTATGCCAATCGTCTTACGGGGTCTAAATTGGAAATAGGTGCTTTGTTATATTGATGACATGTTGGTATTTAGTCCAGATTTGGATACCCATATTAAACATCTTAACGATGTCTTTCAAAGGCTGAGGGATGCCAAACTTACTCTTAAGCCATCTAAATGTAACTTTGGTGTAGACAAAATAATGTTTTTAGGTCACATCATTTCACAAAATGGGGTTCAAGTAGATCCCTCAAAAACAGACAAAGTGCAAAATTTTCCAATTCCCAGGACTCAAAAAGAACTTCGTGGTTTTCTTGGTCTATGTAATTATTACAGAAGATTTGTGCTATGCAAATATGTGTGTTCCTCTTAACAAACTTTTGAAAAAGGATGTCAAGAGAGTACTCACCAAAACTGACTGGACAAATGACTGCCAAACTGCATTTGATACTCTAGAAATGATTTAGTGAGTCCACCAATATTGCGTTTCCCTGACATGAATAAGGATTTTATTCTTACTACTGATGCTAGTGGCTCGGCTATTGGCTACATCCTTGGTCAGTTGGATGACTCAGGTCGAGAATGTGTCATTGCATACGGTGGACGAGCTTTAAGGCCAGATGAAATGAAATGGGCAATAACTGAGTTAGAATGTTTGGCGGTCATAGTTGGGTTTGAGGAGTACAAACACTACCTTTCTTCAAGAAAGGTAACTGTAATTACAGACCATTCAGCTCTAAATTATTTATTATCAAAAAAGAACCTGCAGGCAGGTTACACAGATGGGCACTTAAACTGTCCCCCTATAACATTGAAATTAAATATAGGAAAGGTATACTAAATCAAAATGCTGATGCTCTTTCTAGGATAAATTATAATAATATCCCAGATAATGAATGCGATAAAATTAATCTAGTACAATCTACAAATGTTACATGTGAAATTTATCCCGAAGACATGAATAGGGCTAGGGCAATAGCTGTTCAATGCGACAGTCAATATTTTATACAAGATAAAGTTCTTTATCATCTTTACACACCTAGACTTAAAAATGCTAAAGATATGCCAGACCATGATAAAATGAAATTTCAACTAGTTGTACCAAGCTCTTTAAGAGAAGATATACTTGAAAATTACCATGATTGCAAAGCCGGTAGGGACATTTTGGAATAAATAAAACATTCAATGCGATTAGACAAAAATATTATTGGCCGAAAATGTGGCAGGATGTTACTGATCATATAAGATCCTGTAACATTTGTCAGAGGACAAAAGTTGATAGAAAAGGAAATCGCATTCCATTAAGTCCTATACCGCCTGGCTCACGATTTTCAAGATTACACATTGACATTCTGTGTTCACTACCAAAAACCAATGAAGGCTATCAATACATTCTTTTAATAGTTGACAGCTTCACTAAATGGACAGAATGCTTTCCATTAAAAACACAGGAAGCCACAGAAATTGCTGATATACTTTATAACGAGTTTATCACAAGATTTGGTGATCCTAGGTCAATTGTATCAGACCGTGGTAGAAACTTTATGTCAAAACTTGTCAGTGCCTTGTGTGAATTGTTTGAAATCAAACGATATCATACAAGTAGCTACCATCCACAGACTAATGGTACTGTGGAACGTGCTAATAGCACATTGCTACAAACACTTAGAGCTTATGTCTCTAAAGATCAAATGAATTGGCTAAAACTTTTACCAAGTGTTATGATGGCTTTCCGGTCAACCCCTAGTACTGAAACTACAGGGTACAGCCCTTATGAGTTAGTGTTTGGGGAGGTTATGAATCTTCCAATTGATACAACTCTTATACACAAACCTAACCTTCCAAAATCAGTACAACAATATTTTACAGCATTGACTGACAAATTGAAACTAATTTCAACTATTGCAAAATTCAACATAGAGAACAAACAGTCGCAAGCCAAAGAACGACACGACACAAAGGCTAAAATTCCTAATTTCAGAATAGGTGATAGGGTTTTGTTAAGACAAGATGTGACCCCAACCGGACAATCTCATAAGCTAAAAGATAAGAGAGATGGCCCTTATGTTATTCGAGAACTGGGACCATCTTTTACATATCAAATTAGACACTTAGAGACCGGTAAAATTCACAAATCTCTTGTAAATGCAGCTCGTTTGACACCTTATGTAAAAAGGCAAACAGAAGCAGATAGAAATGACAATGGTCAAATACCGATTGACATTTCCATGCATACTAAAGATACTGAGCCAGAGATTCAGAAACATCCTGTGCCAGTACCTTTAAAACATCCTGAGCTTGAGATTCAAAACGATTGTGAGCCAACAAGATCTAAAGATCCTGCGCCACAGATTAACAAGAATCCTCAGCCAGAACTACTAAAACAAACTGTGCCAGAGATTCAGAAACATCCTGTGCCAGTATCTCTAAAACATCCTGAGCTTGAGATTCAAAACGATCGTGAGCCAACAAGATCTAAAGATCCTGAGCCACAGATTAACAAGAATCCTCAGCCAGAACAACTTAAAAAAACTCAGCCAGTGATTAAAGAAAATCCTGAGCCAATAATTTCTCAAAGTAAAGATTCAAAAAGCCATAATAGTTCAAAATCCAAAAGAGATATGAACTCAATTCGAATCATACAAGCAAGTAGAAAGGGTGGTGTCCAAAGATATCGAATTGAATATGAGGACACTTACAAAGAATGGAAATACGCTAATGAAATTCCATATTCAGCCATTCAATTGTATCTTCAAAAATATACGAAAACAGGTAGAAGGCTTAAACATAAGAAACCAAAATTCTTTAAGCAGAATGAATAATGACTGAGAGATTGACCTCAAGTGTGGTCTTTGACGAAAGGGGTTTCTAATTTGGCGCCAATTTCTTTCTTTCCTAGTCTATCATAAATGAGATACCGTAGTGAACTTCACAACAATCTCTCTGTTGTGTACTATGGAATCTCTTTTTCCAACTCATTACTGGTATTCTCATTTTCTCACTTCAGGAATCCCCAATCTCAAAGTGCTGCTTGGTGTGTTCGTCTTTCTGCTGTTTGCTCAAGTCTGTGGAGGGAATGATTCGGTGGTTCAACGTCTAAATTATGGCATTGTTTTTCAACATACAAATGATATCAGCTTCGCTCAAGATTACTGGTACCATACATTTGAAATTCAATTGCCATCACTTCATAGTCTTCCAAGAATTCCAATATGTAAACGGAGTAACCATTCATGTTTAGTTATATCACATGTGGTCACTCAACTCAATACAATTAGGTCAGAGACAGAATTTCATTTAAATAACACAATAAATTCAATTATGAATCTGATCCCTGAAACAAAAATTCACCAATCTCGATCCAAACGATCACTCTTACCCTTTATTGGTAAATTATCTAAAGGATTATTTGGAACAGCTACTATGGATGATGTGAATATGTTGTCAAATCATATAAATAAACTTACAACAATGAATTTGAAAATATCGAAAGCTCTAACTCAACAAGCAAACCATTTAAGTTCATATATGTCAACTGCTAACAACAGAATGGACAATTTGATGGAAGGCATAAAAGATAATATGCTTGCAATCAAATTTGTACAATCTCAAATTTATGCTTCAGAAACATCGTTGGAACAAACCATTGACTATATCATGGGCATTCTCATTGACCAAATTCAATCAGCAAGTAAACTTAACCATGCTATTAGCCAACTAAACTTGGGTATTACCAATCTGGTAAACAATAGACTTTCACCACTGTTAATACCACAGGCAACTATTCAAAGTACCTTGGAAGACATTCAAGACCTATTGAAAACCAATTATAATGGATTTCATTTGGCATTTAATGATGTTCATGACATCTACAAATATGTTAAGTTTTTGTATGCTCGTAAGGGCACTAAACTTTACCTAACTCTTAAATTGCCTGTCTCTTACTTCCAAAAGCCAATGACGATGTACAAAGTTCTGTCTTTACCAGTACCTATAAATGCCACTTCAAAACATGCCACTCAATTACTAGATGTTCCTGATTATTTTGCAATAAGTGCAGATCAACAATACTATGCACTTTTAAGTAACCAAGATATTACCAACTGCTATGGCACTCAAATTACATTTTGTTCTAAAAACTTTGCATTGACTCCAATCGCAACGCAATCTTGCTTACTTTCTGTATTTGCCAATAACAAGGATCAAGTCATTTCATATTGTGATTTTCGATATAGTTAAACCTAAAGTAATTGAAATATCATCAAACTCTCTTGTTTTATATCGTACACCCTTAGTTTCTATGGAGTGCTTAACTCAACATAAAATGATAAAAGGCTGTGACTTTTGCATTTTTAAACTACCATGTAGATGTTCAATATCTGCTGGTACATTTTATCTTGCTCCAAGATTATCTGCATGTCACATCAACAATAACACTTACACCGTTATACATCCAATAAATTTGGCTTTGTTGCAACATTTCTTTGATGCATCTTATGTGTCACACATATTTGCAGATACAACATTTAAAGCTGTAGTCAATGTTAGTATTCCTAACATAAGAATGTTCGACCATCAAATGTCACATGTACTTGCCAATGACCACAAAGCCCATCTCAGTCTAGCAAAAATGGCAAAGGTAGCTAAACGTGATGGTGTTGTCTTTCAGTCTCTTACAGAACCACTTTTGGACGGTGAAATAACATTGGACCAAAGCTGGCCAACTGTTGAAAACATATTACTGTATAGCTCACTTCCTTCAATAGGAATGTTAATACTTGTGTGCATAACTCTGGCACTTCAACTTATAAAGCTTGCTATTATTGTAGCTATTATTCGAAATGCAAAACCAACCCATTCTTTTGTAACAGACGTTCCGTCTTTCATTTATAAATCTAAACGATCCCCTACTTATCCTGATCAAGAATCAGCCATCCAACTCAAACTAACATTTGATCATGCCAACTTTATTCTTTTATTGATCATTTTAATTGGGATTTTTATCTGGACTTATAAATCATATTGTAAAAAGTCATCTGCAAAACTTATCTTAGAAATGACCACAAGCACCACTTGCATTTTCATAGACATCATGTCTCTGTCAATGTGCCCAGAACTTTTTAAAATTAACATTCCAATTGATATAAATAACCTTCGTGTATCAGGGACATTTCGCACAAAATTACATGCCTCTTGGACAGGATTTTCAGTGCAAAACCTACTAACCGAAAAGCTTATTATTATTCCAACGGAAATAACTATACCTATCATTTCAGCAATCAAATTACGAAAAATTCTTCTGCAGCCATACCATGTTTTCATTTATAAATCACACAACAACGTCATGACATCAATGCGCCCAAACTGATATGCCATATGTACATGTCCTATACAATGTTGTTGAATGGTAAATCTTACTAAGCTGTGTCCATATAGCTTGTCATATATATATGTATTTTGTTAAAAAAACATTTTTTAATTATTTGATGAATTCCATGTTTGCATTTCTTAAATATTGAAACTTCCTTTTACATCTGTGTATACACTTCATAAACTTTTCATTCAAACTATGGGGACCAAAGTCTCTTAAGTAGAGGGGTAATATAATGAACCCAAATTTTAGTCATATGACATAGAAAAATAATAATGTTATATGATAAAATAAGCATATTTATGATT
>JAUELF010254383.1:0-11689 GCA_031471495.1 Clinocardium nuttallii
TCTGCAGTAAAAAAACGTAATGTTCTTTTGAGACGGATGCACACGCTCGTAGGCGCATTAAGTCACAATTCGGCATATGAGACAAGTTGTATTATGATATATATGAGCCGTTCCACGAGAAAACCATCGTAATGGACTCGGCGGAATGTGTCGAGACCTAGATCAGCCTGTCGACACATTCCGTCTCAGGGGTATAGAGTAATTAATCTTGAAACAGAATATCCACGGTAGACGAAAAGTGTCTGTCCGGGTTAGCCTGCGCGGCATGCGTCGGCTGATCCGGGTCTATACTGTATGCAGAGTTCACAATGTTTTTGTTTTTTTCATAGGGGTTCATATGCATTATAATCACTGTTTTCAGTCATAATTCAGAGGACTGGATAAGAGAGAGTTAACGGGTCTTATTCCCCCAATATTTCTCTTATTACTTAACCAAATCCTATGTTGTTGGTTTTCAAAGGAATTGTCTCAATGAGACGGTTCTTTTGAGTACCCACAACACAGGGTTTGAATAATGTCAGATAAGGATTTAAGAACATGAAAAATGCCCCTTATCTAGAGCTTTTGACTGATTTACTCATAATGTTACTTGACAAATTAACCTGAGCGGGACATTTGTGCAGATAATTTTGTATCAAGATATCACATAGTAACATCCAATGTATTTGTTTCGTGAAAATATGCAAGGTATAAGATACATGACAAACAATTAAGCGTTAATACAAATAATCGTACGTCATGATACATATAGTTGCACAACGCTCTGGAAGAAGTGAATAATGTCATTTAATTAATATATCAACACTATAATTTAACAGGTAGCCCAACGAAGAAAAGGCAGGATGTTCAGGCGCTCATGGAAGAGGCTATGGATCTTCTTCAAGCACACGGTACGGCTCATTTTACTTGATTGGCTCTGTACCAGTCCTGCTACTGGTACTGGCGTTAGCGGAATCGTAAAGTAACACTTATTGTCGTTTTATAACTTTATAACGAGCAGCATTGTAATTTCAACCAACATTATCTACCTTATTTACCAAACAAAACCTATGTTGTGGGAACTGAAATCATTGCAACAGTCTGACGAATATAACTGTGAAGCCACACTTCAGGGTGAACTAAGAACACAACCCTTTCACAAGTTATTGTCGCGTTTGGATGAATCTGCAGCAGACGGATTTTGTTAAAATAGTGGCAAAATGCTCAAAATCAGCAATTTCTCCCTTGGTCACACTTTTATAAAACTCTATCCAATAATATTTCTTTCATTAGAAGAGATTATATTTCATTTATTTGGTAAGATGTGTTCAAAGCTCTCTCCTGCAGAATTACTGTACGTGGGAAATGGGGTAAGCATGCGAAATAGGTCCATTGTCCAGAGCTCTGTAAATGTAATCATATCCCCAGGTTAATCCCTTTTATAATTGATCATGAAGATGACACGAGCCAGTGCGTCGTAACAAGTACCCGTTGGCATTTCTGTACAGTAAAGATGATACGAGCCAGTGCGTCGTAACACGTACCCGTTGGCATTTCTGTACAGTAAAGATGATACGAGCCAGTGCGTCGTAACAAGTACCCGTTGGCATTTCTGTACAGTAAAGGTTGAGAGCATCTTGTCCACCTGCTCAGCCTCATCTGAATTTACAAAGTCCCGGGTTCGTGTCCCGTGATTAGCGGGTCCTGACTTTGGGAATGTTCCATGCAAACGGCGCGGGTACTGGTTAGGTTTTCAGGAAGAAGTCATCGAGCGTGATTTATACAAGCTTGTTTCGCAATCATAGGTTTAAAGCTTGTGTAAGTAATATGTGAATAGTGAATCTGGATCTATACTATTCATACTTTCGGGATGCAATGACTCACTTAGAGAAAGACATAACCAATTGTCCCTGTCATTTTAACTGAAGACATATGCAAATATAATGAGTAGACATGCCTTTTCCTACAGCTCTGTCCGACAATCCACTTATGTATAGACATAGACAATCTTTACTGTTATTAAGTAACAGTGCACGGAGTATACAATGTTATATATGCTTAACTCATTTACGTCCTATTACACCTTTCAGACGACGATGTTGACATGGACGAGCCAAGAGGCCGCAGACCAATAAGGAAAAAATCTGAACCCATCTCGAGACGATATGATCGACCGCATCGGAGTGTGACCCGGTTAAAACGGAACTCAGAAGCTCACTCCGTGCGAACATATCCGGAGAGTCGCCCGTTTAAACCCTACACGGAAGGACACTCTATTAGGGGATCAGAACGGGTAAGACCGAAGCCAAAACCAAGACCTAAGACAATAAGAGAGTTGTACAGTAAGCGAAACCCCGTCTCGTCTAATAGATATAAAGCAAGTGAATTTAGTGCGATGAAACAAAATCTATTAAAAGACAGTGAACTCATGAAAAAGAAACAAAGAGAAAAAGACAGAAACTCAGGTAAATCTGACGGAGCTAAAAGCACATCAGGGCAAGAATCAGAACAATCTACTGCTTCCAAACCAAGCGATCGTCGTCCACCACCACCCGATATATCACCGGTAAAACCACCAGATGCTCTTAAGAAAATGGAAGGTAAAAGTGAGCAAGGACCATGGCGGGTGGAAAATGGAAACGTTCATCTGGAAGGGCCGGAAACTCAAATCGAAGTGGATTCTGAAAGAGCTAAGATTGTGAAGGACGATAAATATAAGATTCCAGTTTCCGATAAAGGTGACCCTGTAACAAGCACTACAACTACTACAAAAATAGTCACAACTACAACAACCAGAAAGACAGCTGATTCGCCCGATAAAAAAACAGGAGATTCAGAGTCCGTCTCGGAAACCGTTAGCACAAGACAAGACAGACGAGATTCAATAACGTCTCAGCGGAGGGGGTCCGTATCAAGCATACAGCCAGGTGTGATCAGGGCACCTTTGTCAAGGACACCTTCGATGGCAACAGTTAGAGAAACTGGAAACAGAACTGTTGCAAAAACACTTCAAAGAACACCATCACGGGCAAGCCTTCTGAGCACCTTACAGAAGCCACGTCCTGGTATTACTCAGACCCCAAGGGCTCCATCTAGATTAAGTGTTTTGGGTGACGATAAAAGAACTGCATCCAGGGCTAGTGTGCATGGTGATGATAAACATAATATTGGTGTTAATGGAACCGGGAACGGACGAGTGTCTAGAATAAGCTCAACCGCACAAGGCAAAAGTAAACCAGCTTTTAATGACAGAGTAAACACAAATGGTACAACAGAAGCCGTAATAAACGTCACTGATACCAAAACAAAACAGGATGAACCAACGATGAATGGTCATGCTGTTACAAACGGAAGTGCTGGAAGTCCTGTATCCGTAAAACATGGTGCAAACGACGGCAGAGTTTCCCCAATTGTCAGCATGTCCTCTAATACGAATGATGTAGACAGAAAGGCAATTTCCCGCAGACCTTCGGTCAGGAGTAACCAACTCAATATTGAACAACACAAGTCATCGAGACAGAAAAGTCCATCACCTAGCGTTCGGTCTCGGATTGTGAACGGACATTCCCAAATGAGAAAAGTCAGCAATGACAGTAAATCCAAAGTTGAAGGAGAAGCTGATTCTAATACACAAAAAACAACTGAGGGTCCCTCGGTTGACGTAAAGCGATCCGAACACATGTCGGAGGTGGTAACAGAAGTTGTACAAGATCACAAGAATAATCGATCGCCGGTCAAGTCAGAGAGTACGGGACAATCCCGTAAATCTAGTGAGGATAAGGATGGTTCTACACAGGACAAGCCAGTTCATGGTAGAAGCAGCAGAGCTAACAATAAGGATGACAGACAATCTAGTGTTATATCTCAAGTTAAAGATGCTAATTTAGTAAATGGTCATGGAGATACGAAAATGAAACGTGCAGAGTATGAAAAGAAAGGTCAAGAAAGAAATAAGTCAAAAACGCCAACACGATCAAGATCGCGTAATAGAAAAGGTGGAAAACGATCAGCGAGTAGAAGCAGAGAGAGAAAGCGATCCACTTCGAAGGACAAGAAACGCGGAAAAGGAAAGTCAATA
Organism: Clinocardium nuttallii; assembly: GCA_031471495.1. NCBI lineage: Eukaryota > Metazoa > Mollusca > Bivalvia > Cardiida > Cardiidae > Clinocardium > Clinocardium nuttallii. The sequence goes on from JAUELF010254383.1 coordinate 4,058, forward strand.
CGGTTCCCGGATATTGACAATAGACCAAACAGTATCGCTAAATCATCACCCGTTTCCGATAATACAAAGACAGATGTTTCCAGGAATGTCAAAACAGACGAAACTGTGAATGAGAGAGAACTGTCGCCAAAACAGGGAAAGGAACAATGGAGAGATTTAGTATCAAAATATATGCGACAACCTAGTCCTAAGATAGCTGTTGCTGCCAATAGAGCTTTATTAGACGCAAGCTTTGATACCGACGACGACGATGATGACATATTTGCAAGAGCACAGAAAAGATATGCTCTCTCTATTTCGGACGCCGATAGTGATGCGTAGAACTCTCTTACAAATCGATGGATTCATACAAAACAGTTGTCGAACACGTTTGACATTAGGTCCATGAAATTATGTTGATCGCAATTAAAGTGCTGTTTTTTTTTTATATCATTGGGATATCAATCCACGTTCGACTTTCCTATACTCCAGGTGGAACTCCTGAACATCATATATATACCAATATATTATGGTGATCAGTGGTTATAAGTGTGACTTTAAGGGACAGTACCTCATTAACAACATATACACAGCTCGATCTTTAATTACAGATGGTAGCATTGAATGCATACATGTATATAACGTAGTAACTAGGATTATTGGCGTTTTTAATAGTATTTAAGTTAAATAATGACCGGTTCACTTTTGAACGTTGGTTTAATGGCTTTCTCGCACCACTACTCCACGAACAATTATCCTGGGGTAACTGCCTATATAGCTACCCTTTCCACAGAGATGGACGTTTAAGCCGATTATTGTAAGAAACATGATTTGTTTTTTTATCAACACGTTGTTTTTAGCTCATCGACTATCGCATCGATAACATTACCAAACATAGCTATCCCGCTTCGACTTGAGAGGGATCACTATATTGAAGTAGTGTTATTATCATTCGTATGTATCAACCGGTGTACTATACAGGCGTTTATGGCTAAAACAGTATTCATATCGACATGTAAACAATTCAACTTCTTTCGGTAGAATAATAGCATGTTTAAAAGTCGACATGAGATAACTCGATATAATAAGGTTTATTGAATCGGGAGATACCCCGATACAGTAAGATTTATTGAATCGGGAGATACCCCGATACAGTAAGTTTTATTGAATCGGGAGATACCCCGATACAGTAAGGTTTATTGAATAACTAAGTCTATTGAGTTTACAATCAATATGCAGTATACGAATCTGAAATTATCAACACCAAATTATTTAAGGCAGCATTTTATATCATTGGATTATTGATTCCCTTAACTCATGTGAAGAAAAGCTGCTCACTTTGATGCGTAATGTTCTATACAATTGTAAACATTAAATTCAGAAGAGAAATTCTTGAGAATCTTTTTCTCTTCTCAATTAAAAATGTTTTCAAACAGATGCGCAACATATACGCCGCACACACCTGTTAACGTATGAAACCATTCGACTCCAAACAACTAAAACCTATAGTAATTGACAAAGAATAACAAAATGGTGTACATGTAACCGCTTGACTGTTTATAGAAAAATAAAGTAAAACAGAAACAATGCCACTACATTGGTTTTAAACGTGCGTTTAGCGTAGTGTCATTTTTTCTACTATATTTATATGTTCTTGTTCCGGTATAATTCTTTGTTTTAATATATCACATGTCAATATATAGTGCCTAAAAATTATTTTTTCATAAGAAAATGGAAAAAATAAACATGTGAATGATACAAAGTTTGTGTAGATAAATTAGATTTAAAGCAGCAGTGTTGTAAATACATCATGAAGAAGCTATTTATTCAAAAATTAACTGTGATACTATTATTTATCTATTTTTTCCCCAAATATATTTATACATTTTGAATCATTGTTTGTAGAAGTAAAGTACATGTACATGTATAAGATGCCAACTGTTGATATTGAATAAACTATATGATTTTACTCTTTTGTTCCTATGATTATAATAATTGAACAGCGTCTGGAAATTTGGCATCGTATTGGCTCAATAGTTTGTCATTTTCAGAAGCAGTGTCTGCCCCTGTTGCTTGGGACGCTCAATAAAATCGACAGATACAGTCTGACCCTTGCTTGAACCGCAATAGCCGGCTGAATGGATCTTAACGACTCGAGTCAATGCTAATCTTGAGCTCCAGCGGATGGGGTGGTATTGGTTACATACCGTATACATCATTATATCTTGATGTAAATAGTGCATGGGACCAATATTATCTTTCCTCTCCGCCATGATATGACCTTAGCTGTTGAAAGCGGCGTGGACCCTGACCAATAACATGTATTACTATTGTTAAATGTTTCATGACACATCATATCGCATAACTCAGGTGAGCGATAAATTGCCAAACCCAACATATTTGCACCTGAATACAAACATATTTGAGCCGTTCCGCGAGAAAACCAACACGGTGGACTCTGCGTAAAGCATCGACCCGGATCAGCCTAAGCATGCCCCGCATGCTTACCCGGAGAGACAATTTCCACCTCCTGTGAATTTTCTGTTTCAGGAATCATTTCTCTACACCTCTATCCCCCTGAGACGAAATGTGTCAGCCGGATCAATCTGTGGGGACAGCGCAGGCTGATCTGGTCGACACATTACCGCGATAGATGCCATAATGTTGGTTTTCTCGCGGGACGGCTCATTTTGTTATATTAACGGTAAGCACCAGAAATGAATGAAAGTGAATTTCGACTAAATTTGGACTGTTAAATGAAGCATCGGTTGAATGGTCGCCAGAAAGCTGCTATCGGCTGCAGTTCTGTCACTGGTACCACGTCCCTTGCCTTTTAATGAGTTCTGCTACATATAGTCACATAGTGGTCTTGGTTTGGATTTTATACGTGGGTGGGGAACCATACTCAACAAGTTTAGACTTCACGCGTGTGTAATCTGATATTGGTCTTTCTTTATCTATTTCGAAAAAGTTTTACGGCAGTTATGTAAAGTAGTAGCATGATATAGTGCTTAATGTTTTGAATAGCCGGAACAAGTTAAACCACTGAAATTGTAATTGTTGGCAGTTTCTTTTGAGTTGACGTTGTTAAAAATAACTGTATAATGTGAATGTTAGTTGTATGTTGGGTAATATCCGCTCTTTTAACCCTTACCAACATATAAACGCTTTCTGACGCCTCTACAGCAGACGATTTTGAAAACATTGTGGCAAAAGGAGAAATTGCTCTACATCTACTTTTCAAATGTGTGTATGTATGTGTACAAAGTCGTCTGCTGCAGATTTGTCGTACGTGGGGAAGGGTAAACTGAACACCATCTGTCTATTTATCTAGCTGAACTATGCTAAGAGCCAGGACCAGTTAGATGAGATAATATGTAGCGACACAATGGGCTATACCGACCAGTGTGGCTGGCCACGGACCCAGATGATAACGGTAAATTGGGCATTGGACACTTAGTCTTGCGAGAAAACCAACATTATGGCCTCTGCGAAATATATCGATCCAGATCAGTCTGCGCGGAAGCGACAAATTCCGTCTCAGGGGGACAGAGGTATAGAGTAATGATTCCTGAAACAGAAAATCCACAGGAGGCGTAAAGTGTCTGTCCGGGTAAAGCTTCGGCTGATCCGGTTCGATACTTTACGCAGAGTCCACAATGTTGACTTTCTTGCGCGGCGGCTTATATCGCTATTAAATCTAAACTCACACACGGGAGTATGACATGTTGTCGAAGCCATAACGTTTTGGTATTCAGACATAGTGTTATTTTGAGAAAAATAGCACTTCAAGTAAATTTGTTTAGAAATAATTGTCAATACGGGACATGCGTTTAACGAAAACTATATCTTTATCATTTGCAAACTGTGTATAGATTCAAATCAACAGGTCAGTTTAGCTCTGCACTGTACGTCAATAAGTCACGGAAGGTTTTAAGAATAGTATGACAATTGCTGTCCAACTGGACCAGATGGTCTTGGTTACGCAGGTAGATCTGAGTCTGTATTCGTCGTCAACACATGAGCCGTCCCGCAAAAGACAACAACATTATGTCCCCTCTGCATAATGTATCGACCAATATCAGCCTGCACAGTCTGCGCAGACTGGTCCGGGCCGACTGATTCCGTCTCAAGGGGGACAGAGGTATATAGTAATGATTCCTGAAACAGAAAATCCATAGGAGGCGAAAAGTGTCTATCCGGGTAGGCATGTGCGGCAAGCTTAGGCTGATTCGGGTCGAAACTTTACGCATAGTCCACAATGTTGGTTTTCTCGCGGGTCGGCTCACATGTAGCTTGACTTATTAAGCGGCGGACGACGTTGAAATTGTCTGACTTGACAACAAATTAAATAATTAAAAAATAAATGCCAACATTTTTAAAATTCATTATTTGAAACATCGTACATTAATATTTATGTATGTGCGAGTTGTAACTTAAGGACAAAGGGAAGCAAATCCGACTGGCTTGCTGGGGTTTCAGATGAAATCTATAAGACTGAGGTTGTCTCTCATTTGGCATTTATTATTTCATAGCAATATAAATCTCGAATGTTCTCTGAGTGAATTTTAAGCAAATGTATGTAGCAATTTGCCTATTTACACCACTGTAACAACATCAGGTTTAAGGTGACCTTTGATTTGACTTCCTAGCTCGGAAATTGATCGATAAACCTGTCAGCGTTTGGGCTTTTTTAATAAATGAATTTTAGGTTACCAGAAGTTTCTAAGTTGATAATCTTGTTCAAAAACAACAGTCTGCGTAAAGCATCTGTACAGTCTCACCAGAGTATACACTGTCGTTTTCCCATACCCCTTATAGGTTGTAAAGAAGGCCTCTTTTTGCCTGACGTGACTAATTTCCTATTTCCACACAGATGGAAAACCGGTTACATCTGACACAGACGTTAATTAAGTGGGAGCTGGTTGGTAAGAGAGCAGAGGCATTAGGGCAGCTTCAAGCCGGACTAAATACACTCTCCTTTCTCGATAAAACAGCCGACATGTCTGAAGCAGATGACTTTCTAATCCATCGGAACACGGAGAAAGCGACTGCTGATTATTTAAAGAAGAGTTTACGAGAGGTTCTAGATGATCTGAACGCATCTTCCGACCAGGAAACAAACGCTAAAGAATTTACACTCAGATGTATGGACATGCTCACAGGTTGGTAATACATGCAGAGGACTAGATATGAGCAGTCTCGCGAGAAAACCAACATATGGACTCTGCGTAAAGTGTCGACCCTGATCAGCTTTAGCATGCAGCGCAGGCTTACCCGGATTGACACTTTTCACCTCATGTGGATTTTCCGTTTCATGAGTCATTTCTTTATACCTCTATCCCCCTGAGACGGAATGTGTCGGCCCGGGTCAGTCTGCGCGGATAGCGCAGGCTGATCTGGTCGAAACATTACGCAGACGCCATTTTGTTTGTTTTTCTTGTGGATAGGCTCATATATAAACTGTTTTTTCCCAACAATATCTCTCTTATGACTCAATTAAACCATATGTTGTGGATACCAAAATATTGGGCTCACTGAGACGATTCTTTTGAGTACCCACAACATAGTGTTTGATGGTCAAATAAGGATGTTGGGATATGTACTCTTCTTATCCAGAGCTCTGAAAACATGGCCTTCTCATATAACGGTGGTTACTGTAGTTCTTACCCAAGACATAGGTCCAATGTCTGAATATTAACACTTTCCCTCATATAGACGCTTTCGGACGCCTCTGCAGCAGACGGCTTTTAGAAAACATAGTGACAAAAGAAGAAATTGCTCAAAACGAGCAATTTCTTCTTTTGTCACAATGTCTTCCACTTTTAGTCATAGGTTATCCATTCAATTATAGATTTCCATATTTTGACAAAATATGTTCAAAGTCGTCTGCTGCAGAATTGTCGTATGAGGGAAAAGTTTAACCTTTTCTAACTTGCAGACGATTTACATTTATCTGAAGAGGACTATTTTTAAAAATATTGTGTTTTCAACTCTATTCAATTGTTTTTCAATTTTTCATCTGATGTATTCAATTTTAATAGGGTTAGAAAGACAAAGCTTGAACCAAAGGGTCTTTCGGAAAGAGTTAGGGTATCGCACCCGGATCCCCCTGTATCCAACTATTGTCTCTTGAAGTTACCTGCACCTGTCAGAACGGAGTATAGTGGATCTGATATACATATAGGAGTTTATAATTATCCCTAAGTCTCTTGGATTGCAAATTAAATACCATTGTCTTTTTACTAAACCGGTTCTTTTTGGCAAAAAGGTTATAAGAAAGTATTCTTCAAAAAGTTATATATTATTAGCCGTTTGATATAAAGCAATAGGTTGAAAGTTGAGATCATTCGCTATTCCGTTATTTGATATTATGGATTTTATTGCATATTGTGTAAAATCTTGACTTGCCTTTGCATCTCTGTGTTATTTATCAACCCAGTTCAGCCTGCGCAGTCCGCGCAGACAGATCCGTGCCGACACATTCCGTCTCAGGGGGAATAGAGTAATGATTCCTGAAAACAGAGAATCCACAGGAGGCGAAATGTGTCCATTCGCGTAGATTAGGCTGACCGGGTCGATAGTTGACGCAGAGACCACAATGTTGGTTTTGACGCGGGACGGCTCATATGGAAATGAAACATATAACAAATACTAGAGCGCCAACGCTTGTCTGTTGTTTTTTTCTAAGTCGAAAAAGGGATATAAGTAATTATATTTAAAGCCAGAGTTATGTGACTTGGTATATACTTGCGTCTCGTTCCAAGTGTTGAAAATGTTGATTGATTTTTTAGTTTTGAGGCAATGTTAAACTTTTAGAGGGCCATGTGGAAGATTAGTTTTAAACTAAATATGTTCACCCTCTTTAAATAAAGTCTCTTATCTTCTTATCTTATCTTATCTTATCTTCACGACGACGCAGACGGAGACGTAGACGCTGACGACGACGAAAAGGGTACCTCAATACCCGACTTTCTTTCTTCAAAAAACCAGACGAGCTTACTAGAAATGAAGTTAAACCAATTTCACGTCCAAAAACGTTTTTTTATGAAGTTAAAACGGAGATGCAAGAAAGTCCCTTATCGCCTAACGATGGTCCTTTTATTTAAGATACAGAAGCCACCAGCCTGTTTCATTTCATCACCGGTTTGTCATCTTTACCCGTGGCCGATATTCCTATAGAGGTGGAATTTAACACGGTCAACAAGAACGCCACACTGCCAGAAGCGGTCACCTGTATTCAACGACTTCGGATACCTCTGGGTAACGACTCCCAGATGGAATTTTATTCTTCGTTTCACAAAGCCTTGTCTGTTGGTAAATACGGGTTTCATGGTTACGAACATGTTTGAAATCTAGATGTTTAACATTTTAAACTATTTGATATTATGAATTGATAAACTGTTTTTTAAAAATCTTTTCACAGCGTCTTATTGATACGTTTTTACAGCATAAGATCAGAGAATCTCCTAAGGCTAACTATTATCAGTTCTTTTGAACGTAGATAAACATTTGAGCCGTCCCGCGAAAAAAACAAACATTATGGCATCTGCGTAATGTATCGACCAGATCAGCATGTGCTGTTAACGCAGACTGATTCGGCGGACACATTCCGTCTCAGGGTGATAGAGGTATAGAGTAATGATTTATGTC
>JAUELF010254394.1:0-18232 GCA_031471495.1 Clinocardium nuttallii
CAAAGTCGTCTGCTGCAAACATGTCGTATGAGGGAAAGGGTTCAGATAATAGGAAAAGAAAGCACTATGTCCGACCTGCCAAATTTCACAGTAAGTATTGTTGTTGTTGTTATAGGGGCGGTTTTCCCTTGTCGATAGACATCCTTTTCAGAATCAACAGAACTAACACGCTCCCTCATATGACAATTCTGCAGCAGACGACTTTGAACATATTTTGTCAAAAAATAGAAAATCCCTTTAATTAAATGGATAACCTATGACTAAAAGTCAGAAAGTGTCTATATAAGGTAAAGGGTTAAAATAAACCAATTTTCGGAGTAACTACGTTCCGAATAACACAGACAGCTCTACTTCCAAAGCTGAACAAATAGTTTACAAGGCGAATTTTGATGCTGAGCATCAAAGACGCCGCGCATGACTTGAAAACATGATTTAAAGGAAGCAGATACAATTCAGTACGTTGAAATAACCTGTGCGAACGGACAGGATGTAAATATTTTGAACAGCACGACCAAATGTTTCTTTATTTTAAACAAGTAGGCCAACATGTGCCTTTATTGCTGACCTGGCTACCATAGTCTATAATAAAATGTTATCAAGACCGAAAAGGGTCACTTTTGACATAGGGATTAGACATTTATTTTATATGCTACATACGGTGGCATATTACTGCAAAGATAACCAGTTAATATTTTGTACAATATTAACTGGTTATCTAGATAGGGTTTGCGAATTTCACTTAATAAGTAACATACTAGATAAGGTTCGTTTTACCACTTATTTGATATTCTCGAAAAGTAAGACTAAAAACAGGCATGAATGTGCCCAGAACTGCCACCAGTTACCTTTTCATGTTGTAAAATAAGACTTATACGACCATTAACGTACAACTGAAATCCTATCTAGTTAACTTCTTATTATGTCACATACTTACTGGTTAACTAGATAAGATTCGTGTTACCAGTTATAATATATACTGCGGAGGTCCATTGTATTTTTCCTTTGGGCATCAGTTGCGGATTAATGCATTGGGAGTTGGAATGGGAGTGGACTTGATTTGTTTACATGTAATGTTTATCGAAATGACACGTTTGAGGCGGTTGATCCATTGTCAAACCCTAGAATTGACAAACAGTACGGCAGCATGGCTTATACCGCATGTACATAGACCAGAAATTTGACGAGTCCATTTCGGACACCTGTCTATGAACGGGTCAACATGCCCTACGTGCCCCAGTAAATCCACCACTGGTCATTCGGAAGACTTTGCAGACTATCCCCAACATAATTATTTTACAGTAATCGGTTTATTCAAACTAATATTCGATGCAAATTTAAGGCGTCCATCTATCATGGCTTAATCAGTAGTAACAGCTGTCTTAAAACAACTGCAAATGTTTGTTTTTATTCCAATAGGTTGTCACAAACCATAGGTGAACTAAATGCAGTGGTTTTCATTTTCTTAAATTCGCAATCATTTTGTTTGAATCAGCACGTTGCAGAGGTTGCAGAAGGCATTAACATTAATCATATTATAAACTATTTCTACAAAAAAATGACAAATTAATTATGAAATGTATTTCTAAGAAGAAAACAATTACACAACTTGTCCGGGATTCGAACCCGCGCACATATTATGCGAAAAGCTCTTGAACCAGGTGCGTTACAATAAAGAATTACTTACTTACTTACTTATTAAGTTAACCAGTAAGTATGTGATATAATAAGTGATAATTAACTAGATAGGATTTCAGTTGTACGTTAATGGTCGTATAAGCTTTACTTTTTCATAACTGGTAACACGAATCTTATCTAGTTAACCAGTTACTAAGTGGTCGTATTTATATAAGTTTTATTTTTTCATAACTGGTAACACGAATCTTATCTGGTTAACCAGTTAGTATGTGACATAATAAGTGGTTAACTAGATAGTCTTACGTTTCAAGAATATCGAATAAGCGGTAACACGACTCTTATCTAGTTAACCAGTTAGTATGTGACATGCTAAGTGGTTAACTAGATAGTCTTACGTTTCGAGAATATCGAATAAGCGGTAACACGACTCTTATCTAGTTAACCAGTTAGTATGTTACTTATTAAGTGAAATTCGCAAACCCTAACTAGATAACTAGTTAATAATGTACAAAACACTAACTGGTGTCTTACGGCAGTAATATGCCACCATACATTTTCAAGTATAACATGAAAAGTTAAATAATAATTGCAATATTTTTTCCAACAGAATGCCACCATGTTGTTTCTGTACTTTTAAATTGCTGTAATGCGGCAGATAGTCTGATATGCATTGGAATTAGGTGCCAACATTTGGGCTAGAGGAGGCTAATGATTTCCTAAAACAATTCATTTATGGGTTTTTAATGCAAAGTGTATAGCGTATAAATTAACTTTGTTATATATTCTTCATATTTCAATTCAATTTATCTAGACTTAACAAGGTTCTGTAAGTGCAAACAGTTCATTGATTGAGTATTAATATTCTAACTTCCTTTTGTTCTGGATCCAAGATATGTTCGTATAGGTCTTAATATATATTTATACGTTTACACAATTAACCCTTTCCCAATTGTCGGCTCATTTCGATGCATCTGCTGCTGTCAACTCTTGAGCAATTTCTCCCTTTGCCACATTGTTTTATCAACTGGATTCCATAATAAAATACTCATATGTAGAGATTTGCCAATTATATATATTTGTGTATATAAGTCAACTGCTACAGACTTTGTATGTATATGTGGGAAACGGTAAAACCCGTTGTTGTCTTGGTGAAATCCTTCTTTTCATTAATTAAACATGTAGTTCGAAGGTTTAAGATGTAAATAATAACATGGATGTATTTCACTTTCTGACGCCTCTTCAGCAAACGACTTGAAAACATTCTGGCAAAAGAAAAATTACTTAAAAATAAAAATCACCCTTATCCACAATGTTTACAAATCTTTCAATAATTATACCTTCATTTATAGATATTTTCTTTGTTTTTGCTTAAGTCATCTGCTGTTCAGTTATTGAATGTTTGATTTAATAAAACCTTATGATGTGGGTATTCAAAATAAAAGATGATTGCCCACAACATAGGATTTGTAGGTTACATTTCGGATGACGGATTTCAGTATATGAAATATGCCTCACAATGCGGATACGTACCTATGTTGGTATTAACCGTTTCCCTTTATAGACGCCTTATTTCGCCTCTGCAACAGAGGCCACTTTGAAAACATGTCTACAAAATATAATAGTGCTCAAAACGACAATTTCTTCTTTTGTCACAATGTTTTCAACCCTATTCAATTAGTGTACTTTTATTTAAAGGGAGTTTTCAATTGTGTTCGTGTTTGTTTTCAAAGTCGTCTGCTGAAGATTTGTTGTATGTGGGAAATCGTTTAAACGGTTCATCTATGTTCCCTATACATAGTTCTTATTAACCCTAACTTTCTAAATTACAACAGATATACAGCAGACGAATTTAAAATTATCCGGAAAACATGTGGTAACTCTATTAAAATGAATGCGTCATCACCAAATAAAGTTGGAAACATTGTGACGTAAATAGTAATTGCTAAAAATGATCTTGTTTTCAAAAGTCGTCTGCTGCAGACTAGTAAATATCTTCCATGGTTACCAAGTCTTGAATAAATAAAATTGTAAGTGAGTTAGGCCCATTGTGTAAGGCTGTTCCAGGAAACATTTCTGATGGGAAGGGGGGAGGGGATAAGAATTATCAGCAAAACCGATCACACTAGCAGATTTGCAGGTTTGCCTTGATCATCAAGAAGCCCCATAATGAGGAATCGAAACTATGTTGGTATTAACCATTTCCCTCATATAGTCGTTTTCTAAAGCCTCTGCAGCACACGGTATTTTAAGAATAAATCGACAAAAGAAGAAATTGCTCAACACGAGTAATTTCTCCTTGTGTCACACCATGTTTTCAACTCTATTATTTTACTTCCATTTAAAGGAAGTTTAATTCATTTATTTTTCGTGTTTGTCGTCTGCTCCAGATTTGTTGTTAGTTGGAAAGGGTTTAAACGGTATATCTAATGTCCCGTTACATTTATCTAATTAACCTTAACTTTCCAAAAAACAACAAATCGACAGCAGACGAAATTATCTAGACAGGCATGAGGTAAATCTCTTAAAAAGAAGGCGTTATCACCATATAAAATGGAAAACATTGTGACAGAATTTAAAATTGCTATACATGTGATCTTGTTTGCAAAAGTCGTCTAGTAAATATCTTTCGTGGTTACCAAGTCTTAAATACAGTAAAATGCATGTGAGCTGCTCCCCCCCCCATCCCGGCCCTACCCCTCCCCACCCCCTCATCCACCAAATAAAAATAGCTTGTCGTTCATCCACCACTACACATTCTTTCCTGGAACTGCACGTAGTACAGTGGAATATTAATTAATTATTAAACATTTAAACTAAAAGGAAGTTATAGGTTTGAGTTCGGGATTGAAATTGCCAAACATGTTTCAAAGAATGCAGAAGTCATCGGTTCTCTTCGTGATCTTTACTAATGGGGCGATCACACTTAACAATGACCCTATGACTGATCATAATATAACACAAGTCAATTGTCAACGGCTGTTTTTTTTTCATCAAAATGTAATGTTGTAGGGGGTATGACTTCAACGATGAAAAACGAACCATGGCGTCACATTTTAACGGAATCACAATAAAATTCGGACTGTTGAAACATAAAAATCGCATGCAAGTACAAAATACTAAAATGCCAGTTATATGTAACATAAAACATTCGAGAGTACAATTATAAAAAATATATTAAATCTGTATAATGTGTTTATGCTCACCTTATAAGCCGTTCAAATCAGCGAAGTATTGCATGAATTTCCTTAGTTCAGACATTTTCAAAAGGCTATATATATATATATATTGTTAACTTCCTCTCTTCCGACCCTGTTTGCACTATTTCAAGCGGACGTTGTAACTATACATATTAATAAGGTAGGCGGTACGCATCTTGTCTCGTTTAAAATTACGCTCTTAAATGGAGGAGTGTCAAACTATTCATCGTATTATTATCTTGTGGATATCACTATAAAAGCAAAATGCTCCACTAAATACGAGATACTTCAATTCCTAACAGTTACTGTTCGGGGTCTCACTGCTAGCTTTAGATGTGTGTGTAGCTGTACAAACGTGTACACATCTTGCATGTAAGTGAACCGGTTAGTACCCGTCACGGTTGCGAGAGGTCCCAAGCTCGAACCAAAGACTTGCTGCATGTTTTATCTCAACATTCTAATATGAAAACGAGATGAGACACACATTAACTTTCGTAAACCATGCAAATTCAGATTAACCTGTATATTAATTATGATAAGCCAGAGTATATATACGTGCTAATCTAAACGTACACCGTTTTGAAATACTAACTTATAACCTTGCATATCCAGATTAACCTGTACATACATTATGATAAGCCGGAGTATATAAACATGCTAAACAAAACGTATACCCTTTTGAAATACTAACTTATAACCATGCAGACTCAGATTAACCTGTACATAAATTATGAAAAGCAGGAGTATATAAAGGTGCTAATCTAAACCTACATCATTTAGAAATACTAACTTATAACCATGCAGATCCAGATTAGCCTGTACACAAATTTTGATAAGCCAGAGTATATATACGTGCTAATCTAAACGTACACCGTTTTGAAATACTAACTTATAACCATGCAGATCCAGATGTACCTGTACATACATTATGATAAGCCGGAGTATATAAACGTGCTAAACCAAACGTACACCGTTCAGAAATACTAACTTATAACCATGCAGATCCAGATTAACCTGTATATAAATTATGATGACCCGGAGTATATAAGCGTGCTAATCTAAACGTACACTGTTAAGAAATACTAACTTATAACCATGCAGATATATATTAGCCTATACATACATTATGATAAGCCGGAGTATATATACGTGCTAATCTAAACGTACACCGTTTATAAATACTAACTTATAACCATGCAGATCCAGATTAGCCTGTACATGCATTATGATAAGCCAGAGTATATCAACGTCCTTATCACAACGTACATCGTTTAGAAATACTAACTTATAACCATGCAGCTCCAGATTAACTTGTACTTAAATTTTGATAAGCCGGAGTGTATAAACGTGCTAATCTAAACGTACACCGTTTATAAATACTAACTTATAACCATGCAGATCCAGATTAGCCTGTACATAAATAATGATAAGCCGGAGTATATATACGTGCTAATCTAAACGTACACCGTTTAGAAATACTAACTTATAACCATGCCGATCCAGATTAGCCTGTACATAAATAATGATAAGCCGGAGTATATATACGTGATAATCTAACCGCACAACGTTCAGAAATAATAACTTATAACCATGCAGATCCAGATTAGCCTGTACATAAATTATGATAAGCCGGAGTATATAAACGTGTTAATCTAAACGTACACCGTTTAGAAATACTAACTTATAACCATGCAGATCCAGATTAGCATGTACATAAATTATGATTATATATAAATGTGCTAATCTAACCCATGACGCTTATAAATGCCAAATTGTACAATAGGTGGGCTTATTTAATGATGTTTAACCGTGTCGGGCTTTTTTATATTTATTGCATTATAAAATGTAAGAAATCATTACAACAGGGTACACGGGCAAAGTTTGGTCAAGGTATATTAATCAAGATGGAGAAAGAGAAAATGCTCGCTGGTACCCTTAATTATAACTTTTCGCAATGAAACAATAACATCCTTCGAATAGATCTTTAAAAATGTTCCGCTATGCATTGCTTAAAGCGCTATTTCTTTTAGCTTTTAAAGTAAGTAGTCTTCACAAGTAAAATAATAGTGATACATCAAATCACTGGTGATATTTCGAGCAAGGGGTGAACTGCAGATTTCGGATATCATTAACACAATGATTTACCGATCTCAAAAGTTGATCAAATACTTTCACAATAGCACTTTGTTATGTCATTATTCTGAATAATATTGGAGTTGAAAGCACACTGTTGTAGTTATATACTTGGAGTTTCGCGCAATACTGGCTACCAGTTATAAGTGAGGTTGTGAAGTCATGTGACTGAGAACACCATTTCTATCATATTTAGTTTAAATTTATATTCATTATATTCATTGATAATTAAGGCCTCTGGCCCCGAAAGCTGTTATACATTCATTTTACATGTTGTGTTCCCTATTGTGTTATATTTATATTCAAATTTATATAAAGGACTTGATATACAAATCACAAATATTCTTTAGAGTCGTCTCGGAATCAGATCATATAAGAAAATAAATTCGTCTAAAGATGTTTCCTTTTTATACCAACTTAAAAGAAATTGCTCACGCACAAGAGAACATTTTAGACAATGGAAGAAAGCATGATATTCACAGTCAATTACTTCTCTGTTGCAAGATACTATACGCATATTATCCACTCTATAGGAATATTTGTATGTCTACTAATTTCAATACTCAACCTATATATGGTTAAAACATCTAAATTTAGAAAAAGCTCTTTTATATTTATATGGTATATCTAATAATAAATATTTTTCAATATGAAGCAATGATTTAAAAATCGTATAGTGGTGACATCGACTAGATAAATAAATATAACTATGCAAATCCTGCAAAAAGTTATCAATTATTCTCTAGTATTTAGTTACCAATTTCTTGTGATATCCAAGCAAATCAAAATCCGTATATGAATAGTAATTCTTGGAGTCTTGACAACCAATTCATACTGTCACTTAATTCATGTTCACACTTTATATGCTAATAACTCTTTAATTAACGAATTTTCGACCACTTGGTCTTGATCGAGATTAAAATTATTCAACAGATATTTAAGTGCAGTCCATCTTTGTTCCGAAGAGATTAGGTCAGTTGTCTTCATTTTCAACATGTTATAGCATTGCTTAGGATATATTGAGTCATACATACATGTATATACAAGCTTACACCAGTATTTTAAACAGTTAGTCATATATGAAATACAAATAGGTATCCTTCCACATTCGCCTAAGACAATATAATTATTGGACGCCGCCAGGAGGCGGATTCCTGTAGTAATGCTTTGAAATTAAGCACAAGGGGGGGGGGTTAAGACTTGCCTGATGACCACATATCGGGATTTCTATTTGTCCTTAAAAAGTATATTAATTTAGGTAAATGACTTTTAAAACATCCCTTTTCCAATCTATATACATGTGAGAGTTTTAAAAATTAAAAAAAATACAAAGGCAGGAATATTAATTTAATGTATGTACATTTTTAGTTAATCGAAATTCATATTGTATCTAGTCTAAACAGTAAAAATAGAGAACCCTTCTACTAAACTGATTTCCTGTCTCAGACGCTTTACTATTTCAATAGATCTCAAACCGGGAACCAACAAATGGCGCGCTAAATTAATTTGACATGTTGATAAAACAATATATGAAAGTGGTGTTTTTTAAGTATATTTCTAACACCTTTATCTTTCATATGTGTATACCCATTCAATGTGTTTGGTCTTTATATCTATGATTCTCCACAGGAACTCTTTCAAATAACAATTTAAACTAACACTGACAAATATATGACAAATATATGTTGCATTCATTTTCTCCATTTACGGTTTAAATCCTTTCCTACAAATATACCCGTATAGAGCCTCTGCAACATATTACTTATAAAATCATTGTGGCAAAAGGTGAAATTGTTCAAAAAAAAAAATTTCAAACCCCCCCTCCCGGTTTTAAACCTTTCTCAAATACGAGTACATACCCTTACTGTGCCACTTCAAAAGACGACTTTTGATATCATTGTGGCAAAAAGTGAAATTACATATAACAAGCTTTATTTTCTCTTATTTTACACTTTCCCAAATACGAAGTTATAACCTGACTAAACCTCTGCAGTAGACGACTTTTGACCCTTTCTCACATACAAGTCAAAACCATTCTTATACGGTTTTAACCCTTTATCACATACGAGTAAATACCATTCTTATACGGTTTTAACCCTTTATCACATACGAGTATGTACCATTTCCGAACCTCTGCCACAGAGGACTTTTGAAACCATTGTGGCGAAAAGTGGAATTGCTAATAGTGAGATAATTTTCTTCATATACGGTTTTAACCGTTTCTCACATACGAGAAAATATATACCATTTCTGAACCTCTGCTGCAGACGACTTTTGGAATCATTATGGAAACAGGTTAAATTGTTCACAATGAGATAATACCTTCATATACGGTTTTAATACTTTCTTACATACGAGAATATATATACCATTTATGATCCTCTGCAACAGAGAACTTTTGAAACCATTGTGACGAAATGTGGATTGCTAATAGTGAGATAATTTTCAACATATACGGTTTTAACCCTTTCTCACATACGATAATATATATACCATTTCTGAACCTCTGCTGCAGACGACCTTTGAAATCATTATGGAAAAAGATTAAATTGTTCAGAATGAGATAATACCTTCATATACGGTTTGAACCCTTTCTCACATACGAGTATATACAATTTATGAACCTCTGCTGCAGATGACTTCTGCAAGCATTATGGCAAAAGGTTAAATTGTTCACAATGAGATAATATTCTTCATATAACGGTTTTAACCCTTTCTTCACTACAAGAATATATATACCCTTTATGATCCTCTGCAACAATGGACTTTGTGAAACCATTGTGGCAAAAGGTAAAAATGCTCATAGTGAGATCATTTTCTTCATTTACTGTTTTAACCCTTTCTCACATACAAGTATATATCAGTTATAAACCTCTGTAGCAGACGACTTTTAAAATCATTTTGTCAAAAGGTTAAATTGTTCACAATAAGATAATTTTCTTCATATAACCCTTTCTCACATACAAGTATATGCCATTTCCGAACCTCTGTAGCAGACGACTTTTGAAATCATTATTGAAAAAGGTTAAATTGTTCACATTGAGATAATTTTCTTCATTTACTGTTTTTACCCTTTCTCACATACAAGTATATATCATTTATAAACCTCTGTAGCAGACGACTTTTAAAATCATTTTGTCAAAAGGTTAAATTGTTCACAATGGGATAATTTTCTTCATGTAACCCTTTCTCACATACAAGTATATGCCATTTCCGAATCTCTGTAGCAGACGACTTTTGAAATCATTATTGGAAAAGGTTAAATTGTTCACATTGAGATAATTTTCTTCATATAAGGTTTTAACACCACATACGAGAATATATTTACCCTTAAAAGCCTCTGCAACAGAGGACCTTTGAAACCATTGTGGCAAAGAATGAAATTGCTCAAAGTGAGATAATTTTCTTCAAATACGGTTTTAAACCTTTCTTACATACGAGTATATACCATTTCCGAACCTCTACAGCAGACGACTTTTGAAATCATTATGGCAAAATGTTGAGTTGTTCACAATGAGATAATTTTCTTTATATAAGGTTTTAACCTCTTCTCACATACAAGTATACCGTTTCTGTAAACCTCTGCAGCAGACGACTTTTAAAATCATTATGGCAAAAGGTTAAATTGTTCACATATTATTATTCTTTTCTCACATACGAGTATATGTATATACCCTTTATGAGCCTCTGCAACAGAAGAATTTTGAAAACATTGTTGCAAAAGGTGAAATGGTTCATAATGAGCAAATGTACTATTTGTCACAACAATTTAAATTCATTTCAATTATCTTACTATCATTTATAGAGATTATCTATGTTTTGTACTTGTATACTATTGTTATCTATCTGCTCTTTCCTAGTAATAAGTTTTAAACCTTTCCCACAAATTTACCCTTGCAAAGGACGAAATTGTTCATATTGAGTTTAATTTTCTCAATATACGGTTTTAAACGGTTCCCACATACGAGTATATACCCTTACTGTAACTCTGGAACAGCCGACATTTGAACTCATTGTTGCAAACAGGGAAATTGCTCATAATAAGATGATTTATTTTCTTCATTTACGGTTTTAACCCTTTCCTATATACGAGTATAAACCCTTTCCCTCATACAGTATTTTCCCTTTATGAGCCTCTGCAGTAGACAACTTTTGAAATCATTGTGGCAAAAGGTAAAATTAGTCATAATGAGTAAATTTTCTCCATTTACGGTTTTGACCCTTTCACGCATACAGTTTATACCCCCTATGAACCTCTGCATCTGACACCTTTTGAAATAATTGTCGCAAAAGGTGAAATTAGTCATAATGATCTTAATTTTCTCCATTTACGGTTTTAACCATTTAGGGGAAATTGCTGATAATGAGCAATTTCTCCATTTGCCGCAAAAAATCAACTCTTTTCTATTATTTAACTATCATTTATCGAGATTATCTATGTTTTGTAATTGATTATTTCAAAGCATGTCCTGTTCAACTTCATTGAAATCATTATGGCAAAAGGAGAAATTGCTCACGGTGAGCAATTATGATATGCATTTACCGCAATTATTTTGAACACTTTTCAATTATCATACTATCATTTTATAGATTTTTCATTATTTGTCTGCTGCAGATTAGTTTTATGTGGGAAGTGGTTATACCGTTATCCACTATCATGAATATCAATTAAAACAAAACCAGAGTTTCTGTTTTTCTGCATTAATTGACAAACCAATATCATGTCAGTGCTTGTGTTCAATACAAATAGTTGATTGTCTTTGGTACAAATTGAAATTTATCATAACCTCGTGTCAAATTATTCGTCTTATGTTGTCCCTTTGCATGATCAGTTTTACTCTTAATCATCTCATTCACTTAAAACACAAACCATCCTACATACAAATTATATCTTCAAATACCGATATCAGCATGACTGACTACAGATTTAATTTTTCTAATGTCTGTGCATTTAAATGTTCTGTTTTCTTATTTCTACATGTGCAACAAACTATTGCGGCTTCTCTTTGACGCTTTGCGTCAAACATTCGAATTGTTGGTAGTATGATTTACCCCTAGAATTCTTTTACTAAATTCAAGGGGAACAGTTTAAAAAAAACTAGTAACCATAGCCCCATACCTGTAGAGATTGACATAGTATTGGTTTTATTATGGAGACAAATAGTTTAAATATATATCATTTACTAATGCAAACCTAAGCAAAAGTCAAATAAGTAAAATAAATTCCGCTTATTTCAGGTAACCAAATAAACTTACAAGTCTCTGAATGTGTAAACATCATATTTGACGGTTACTCTTTCTTCCCTCTAGAAACAGAAATTGTCGAAAAACATATATTTCCTATGATAAAGTAGACTTGTTTGTGATATTTGAATAGAATGTTTCCCCACTTTCAAATGCATTTGATGCAGACAACTTTTGAGAATATAGTGCAAAAGGAGACATTGCTCATGAAGAGTAGTATCTTCTTTTCCCACCATGTTTTCTATGCTATTCTGAAATATTTAGAAAAATATACCTGCTGTATCAAACCTTACCCACATACAGACTCTAAGTGACGCCTTTGCAGCAGACGACTGTCTATAGAAATATTGTGGCAAAGGAAGAGCTATTGCGGTATATTTATTTTACTACTAAGTTACTTTACTGCGGCATCAGAAAGGGTGAAATTTAGCCAATTTTCAAATATATTCTCCTCTGATTTAGCATGTCCGATACCAATAGCATGTGGTTTAATTATATCTCTCTGCAAATGTAATCATATCGTTTGGTTGTTAAATACGGCAATGAGGCGGTATAAGAAAAGGGGCAAAATTACAAAATTACACAATTTTAAAAGTACATTTTTATGAAAATGCTTGTCTAATTTCGAGAGAATTTATCAGAACTGTTCATTCAGTGACCCTTTATATGTTTTAGGTCTTATTGTTTGGTTACAATTCGTCGAAAAAAGGTAGCATCTTAACATGGAACAATCTAACGTTTAGCTTGAAATAACATCTCATTATTATCCACTGGGAAAATAAAATAAATAAATTTGGCGGTCCTTTTCTTAATTATGTTAAAAGATATGTGTAGAACTCTTGTGTGTGGGGTATCTGAGAAACGGAGTAAATTGCCCAATATTAAAAGTTCTTGTTCGATTCCAGTTGTTTAGTAGAAATGTTTTTTCAGAGACTTTCTACGATAATTGTTCTTGTCATATCATTTGGTTGACAAAAAGAGGAGCAAAGTATCATCAGAAAAGAGTAAATGACAACATTTTAAAACTCTATTCTTATGAAAGTGCTTATCTTATTTGTTTCCTCACTGACCCTTCTCATAATGTGTTAAGCCATATTGATTGGTTGAAAGACTCAGTTACCAGGTGCCATCAGAAAACGGCTGAACTTTTAACTTTAAATGATATCTTATCCTAATCTACTGTGAAATTGTTAACAAAACTTCACATATTTACTTTGGTTGTTCTCTTTCAAATTTGTTCAGAGATATAAATTATCAACAAATCTTTTGTTGCTGCGGCAGCAGGAAGTGAAACAAAATTAACTGTAAAATTATTCCTCTCTGAATCCGCTTGTCAGATTCCAAGCTAATTTAGTAAAATTTGACTTGAGTGACCCTCTACAAGATTGCTTAAACTGATTTTATTGGTTGAAAAGCATGGCAGCCAGAATGCAACAGAAAATGGACAAAATGACAAACCTTAATAGTTCCTTTTCTAATCAAGTTGTTGTTTGATTTCAAGATACATTTGCAATTTGTTCAAGTCATACGGCTTGTGTTGAAAACAAAGCTGCCATGCTGCCTTAGAGTATGGATAACATTTTAGCTTAAAAGAATCTCATTCCAAACCATTGAACTGATATCAACCAAACATCACGGTTACGTTAGTGGTCCTATTGCAAACTGTTAAATTATTTAATATCATAACAAATGTCCTTTATTGATATCTTCATTTACAGTGTCTACTCTTTGAAGTTTCATTAGTGTTCTCGGTTACATTTTCTGCGATATTAGCAGTTACACCAGGGACACCATATACACTAGTGTCCCTGGTTACACATATGCTTCATAGCTACAACATATGTGATCAATTAAGGGCCACGTTTGCCATCTGCTTTGGAGATGCCAAACTCGTATGTACCTTATTTCATTGACTATGGTTATACGCTGTAAATATAATTCGGAATAGAAGTACCGTATCAAAGATTCAATGGCAACTTGTATTCACTGACCTATCTGTCACGTGACTCAAACATATATACATGATACTGGGTGAGTAATAATTAAATTATCTTCCGGTAATGTTTTCAGAAACAATAGACACGTGTTTGAGCAACACTATCCATGTACTTTAGATTTAAGTGGTACTCTTATGTCAACGTCTGTCAACAAGATTTACAATTTGTCTCTTATGAAATTATTTTATATTTTTTAAACTATTAAAACTAATAAAGTTTATTCAATTATTCATATGCGAATCTTGCACTGTCGTCTCTTTTTAATAACCAATTATTGGACCTTTCAAAAGTGTATCCATTAACGGTCTGTGGATTCGACTTTAGTCTCGGTCATTCATTCTTAACAAACGCTACTATGACCCTCATAATTCGAGTTCAACTGGGGTTGGGAAGGGTTAAAACTAAGTGTTCTAAGTATATATGTGGTATACTTCGATTTTTACGAAGAAAGCACAATGTAATCTAACCCTTTCTTCCTCTAAACAATTACTCCGTTGAGCATTTATATATTTTGCATTTATATATTTCCCTAATTCTGTTTGAAAACATCATGCTGTAAATTTGGTGAATGTATGAATCACATTTCATTTTGTGTTCACACTTATCTAGCACTCACTGTTGTGGTTAGAGAAAGTTAATATTTATAGACCTGTCACAAACAGGGCTTAATTTTGATTTAATCTTTTCCAACATATAAAAACTCGTACGTACAATAACGACTTCGATGAGTCTTTAAAGAAAGTTAATTATAACACTACTCGTTACACGCAGTCAAACTTATTCTATTGGGGCTTTACAACGTTTAAAACATTATTTCAGTTATATCACGACACTAGTTCATTTGTTCTCGATACTCTGGATGGTCTGGGTACTATTAAAGACATTGTGCCTTACCAAAAAGCACTCCATCATGACCTCCGCGACTTGGGACCGAACCAGGGACGACCAGTCCCAAATACCCGACGCTTAACCACTTGGCCACGATCGATTCCTGCTCTCAAACTAGATCCCAGTGAACCGGGCCAGTTGTGTAGCGCTAACGTAATACACGGTAGTTAACCTTTATTCTTTTGGTGTTTTGTAGTATACGTTTCAACTATATTTTGGTTATGTAATGGCACGGTACCAGGAGCAGGAATCAAATCCACGTCGTGAAGTCTTAAACCCCACGATTTACACTAGAGCACGGTAGAAACCACTCAGTGTCACATATGTTACCCTTTCACACATCATCAAATCTACAGCAGCCGACTTTAAAAAACAT
Organism: Clinocardium nuttallii; assembly: GCA_031471495.1. Lineage (NCBI taxonomy): Eukaryota > Metazoa > Mollusca > Bivalvia > Cardiida > Cardiidae > Clinocardium > Clinocardium nuttallii. The sequence goes on from JAUELF010254394.1 coordinate 15,471, forward strand.
ATTTGGACACTGCAGTGAATGTCTTTAATTGAAAGGGTAAATATTGAACAGAGTCTGCTTTGTATGCGTCAGAATGGAAAACGTTGTAAAGAGGATACATCCGGTGTCGAGATAAGGCTATATCATTATACGTCGTAATTTCGTATCAGTGTATTATCGGATCAGTCTGTATACCTGTCATTTCTTATGAGAATCGACACAATTTAACAGATGCTCACAAAAAGATGGTGTTTGTTATACATTGTAAGTGTAGATGTTAATCATACTGTACTGATGTACAGGGTTGTCTTGATCTACGGCGTGTGTAACTGTTCCGTTTGACGGGCTATATTATCAACTGATGTGAGTTCACTGATGAAAACCCTGTGAATTTACTGAAATTGAAAGCGACGTACTCAGTCACCTCTGTATAGCAGAAACTTCTTCATGACGAGAGGTTAATGTATCCCACATTAAGTGACAGTATAAGGTCTAAATCACGATATAATAAACAATAATTCCAGGTGAACTAGAAAACATTCGTGCGAAAATGAGAAATTACTTCTGAGGAGCATATTCGTTATTCCTACTATTTTTTCCAAAACTTTTTTTACTCAGATGTGTGTCAAGAGGAGATTTAACCCGTTCCCTCTGAAAGACGCATTTAAAGGCATGCAGCATACAACTGTTGAAAACCTTGAGACAAATGAAAAAAAATCGCATAATGAGCAATTTCTTCTTTTTCCACAATGTTTTCAACTTTATTAAATAATTTATTAAACCAAGATAATTTCAAACTCGTGTGATGCTGATTGTTTGTAAATTGGAAAGGGTTAAACATCGAAGGATTAAATGGTTCATTCACGGCTGCCAGTTCCCCTACTCATTTGTTTCCTAGCTTTCTCTCACCAGTACTATACTCATCATACCTTCCAAGCAACTGGCGGTTTTTCCACATATACTATTAGCCCATTGGTGAAAGACGAATGACGCTTGACACAGTTATTTTTGTCGAGCGTCGTAAAGAATGTCGGCGGAAATAGGATTCGAACGCACAACCCCTGTATAGACAACCCGCGTCGCTACCGACTGAGATACAGAGTGCATCCTCATTTCATTCATACAATAACAAGTGTGGAAATGGTTAGAAGTATGTATTGCGAAAATAATATAATCAAACGTTCATATTGTAATAGATTAAAACAATAAGGAGCAGTATTTTTTTTTGTCACAAGCAAACCACGGGCATTTCTAAACACATGGGGTTATATATATATATATATAACTTTGAAATAAAAAGTTGCTCAAATGAAACAATGTAAATAGTTTCGGGAACTTAATCAAATGTTGTTCAACGTATTTTACCCCATTAAACAAATTTATTTCGATGGTCGAGATTGAAGGGTTATTCAGTAATGTGTAATTGAAATCTTAGAAACTTATTCATCCTTTCCTACTTACAGAAGCTTTCTGATACATCTGCATCAGACGACTTTTAAAAAGATAACTGGCAAAATTAGAAATTGCTCTTGCCACTATATTTTCAACTTTATTCAATAATTGTTCTTCTATTTATAGAGTGTCCGTAATTTTAAAGTCGGCATCTGATATGTATGTGGACAAGGATTCAATCTTTAATACAGACAACAAGTGACGCCTTTGCTGCAAAGGTTTTGTGGGAGAAATGATATATTGCCAAAAAACTAAATGAATCTGTTTTCCCCACCAGGTTTTCTATCCGGTATACCTGTTACCATCCCTTTGAATCGTTATATCTAACATTTCCCGTGTACAGACGCTTTCTGATGCCTTTACAGCAAACAACTTTTGAAAACATTGGTGCACCATGGGCAATATCGCATGTTGCCATACTGTATTCGATCGTATCCACTTTATTGTACTTTCATATACATGGGAACATTTTTAGTCCAGATTTCGATTAGTTTCTTCCTAATTGACTTACTATAGCAGTTGGCTCCAAATAGAAGCTTGCTTAAAACATATTTATATATGAGTTTTACGAGCTAAGTTTCCGTATAATGAACAAGCAAATGCCTTTACTTTATATAAGGGTTTAACGGGATTAATTTCTGTATAATGAACAAACAAACATATTTACTTTATATATAGGTTTAACGGGGTTTGTTTCTGTATAATAAACAAACACATACCTTTACTTCATATATGGGTTTTACGGGGTTAATTTCTGTATAATGAACAAACAAACATCTTTACTTTATATATGGGTTTAACGCAGTTAGATTATGTATAATGAAATCACAAATTCCTTTACTTTATATATGAGTTTAACGGGGTTAGTTTCTGTATAATGAACAAACAAATACCTTTACCTGATATATCAGTTTAACGTGGTTAGTTTCTGTATAATAAACAAACACACATCTTTACTTTATATATGAGTTTAACGGAGTTAGATTCTGTATAATGAACATGCAAAAGCCTTTACTTTATATATGAGTTTAACGGGGCTAGTTTCGGTATAATGAACAAAGAAACATATTTACTTCATATATGGGTTTAACGGGGTTAGTTTCTGTATAATGAACAAACAAATACCTTTACTTTATAAGTTTAACGGAGTTAGTTTCTGTATAATGAACAAACACACATCTTTACTTTATATATGGGTTTAACGGAGTTAGATTCTGTATAATGAACACACAAATAACTTTCCTTTATATATGAGTTTAACGGGGTTAGTTTCTGTATAATGAACAAACAAATACCTTTACTTTATAAGTTTAACGGAGTTAGTTTCTGTA
>JAUELF010254395.1:0-11688 GCA_031471495.1 Clinocardium nuttallii
TCTACATATCTTTCTGTTAACTTTATCTTTACATTTTTGTATAATTTTGTTAGATTGATATAACTATTAATACTAAGAATATAAATTCATAAACAACTTACTAACCAAAATAAAGTGTACGGTTGTAAATGGGATGGCCACGACCCCACTTCAACCTATGTACGTGGCTAATAAAGTTATACAAAACAAAAAAATGTTTTTCATTTCTTACAGGCACAATTCGGAGATTTAACTGCAACGAAACGTGTCGATCGATTCCAGTCGCCCAGTAACACATTTATTCAAGTGACAGTTCTTTCAAAGACCATTAAGGTATTGATGATTTTCAAAAATATAGCTTAAACGAGGTAACTACAGATAAAATCAATAGAGTTACTGAAAGTCATGTTTCTCATGTATTTCTAACTTTAAAATGGGACGTCGTTGCGATAAACTACCATTTAAAATGTCATACATAAGCCTGGATACCTATTGGCTTCAAGGTCAAGATCACTATTGAATTTTACCCATATACATTTGTTTGTATTCTTATATGACGGCGAGGAAAACCAACCAACATAGTAAACTCTGCATAAAATATCGATCCAGATCAGCGTAAGCATGCCGCACGAATTACCCGGACAGACACTTTTCGTCTCCTGTTGATTTTCTATTTCAGGAGTCATTACTCTATACCTGTATCCGCCTGAGACGGAATGTGTCAGTCCGAATCAGTCGGCCATTATATTAATTTTCTCGAGGGACGGTTCATATAAACATTTTGATTACCTGTTGGTCATCAACCATCGCTTGCGAGTCAGACAAGTTTGCATATCCATGCATATTGATAGTGATCTGCATTGTTCTTCAATTAATCACAGACGTAGTCATGGATCGAATGTTGTATTCATTTCAACAAGAGTCCATATATACGCAAACAGAACACTTTCTACATTTAACACGCTAATGTTGATTTTCTTATAGCACAGCTCACCTAATTCTGTGTTTTCCTTTATAGCCTGGAAAAGAAGCACGTTTTCTTATACGATCCACTAAAGCAAAGAAATGGATTAACTACATGGTAATCTTTTCACATGTTTAACCACAGCGAATATCACTGCAATCAATTGTTTACATCAACGTTAAGTGCTTGAAATAAATTAAGATATTTCTTTGTATTCATATAAGACGATCTGTCAGAAAAGCAAAAGCCGAAAATCAATTCTCATCAATCCAGGAACTGTTATAGATAGATGTCCATTTTCAAATGATACCATCATGTTAATACATTTAGTTTGATTATCAATGTATGCGGGTTAGTTGTTACTCAAGCAACCATTTTATCAACAAGTAGTATTCAGCTTTTTGTCTAATCAATTTCGACTTATCTTTTCAACAACGCGTCTTAAATCGTATTCCCTTGCGCAAATGAAGTGCACGATTAAGTACCCAGTTGTTTGTAGGTATAATCAATGTTCCAGACTAGACATACTTGGCTTTCATAGATAGATAAAGGGGTGTATCGACTTAATTCACTTGATTTTGCGATAGGTTATGTAATAGGGGAATGATATATAGATTAAGACCACTTTAATTTGTGATGAACTGTGTAATTCGTAAAAGTTGTTTTGCTCTGACAATAAATCATTTGTTAGAGGATTAAGCTCTGTGCTTGTTATCCACAGATTGTGTCGAAAAGCGGTATTTCACAACCTGGTCAAGTGTTCATGCATCTAAAAAAGGATGTCGTTTCTATTCCTATAACACTTGGTATGGTCCCAACAGCTAGAATGGTTGTCTATTATATCAAGAGAAATGCAGAGGTTGTGGCCGATTCTGTCAGATTTAGTGTCGAAGGACTATTTCCGAACAAGGTAAATTACTGATCTGGTTCAATATTTTAAAGTCAAGTACTCATGCATTTCAGAAAAGAGTCTTTTTCTATTATTCACTTGGCATGGTCCCGACGACTAGATGATTGTCTATTTATACAGGGGGATGCAGAGATTAACCGTCGAATTACTATTTCCGCACAAGGTCAATAATGGATATGTTTTAGATGAGTGCTGTAGTTCTTTTAAAGTTTTAAGTTAAATATTCATTTAAATCCTCCGAAAAAAAGCCGTGTTTAACACTTTTCCATTTACTACAAATCTTCAGAAGACGACTTTGAAAAACTGTAGACATCAATATTTAACTGTCTATACATGTTAATAGAATTATTAAATAAATATAAACATTGTGACAAAATATAAAATAGCACTACCTTTGTCAAAAGATGTTCAAAGGTCATCTGCAGCAGAGACGTCAAAATGCGTCTACGAGAGGGAAGTGCTAACGTTTAGCATAACTAATACCAAGTCCGCTTTCAATTCGATGTCTTTGACTCCGGACAGTTTTTGCCATGCGTATCTCCTGAACGGTGTTAACATTTTATCTTTCAGTTTGCATATTAAATGTACATTTACATCAATTCAAGGTTAATTTAAAATTCAACAAGGCGAGAACAAAACCGGGCCGAGATGTTTCACTGGTGGTGACTGCTGATCCAGGTTCACAATGTAATGTTCTTGCTGTAGACAAAAGTATCCTCTTGTTGAAAAAGGGTAACGACATAACATCGGATATGGTAAATTCTTTGTGTGTTATTATTATAAATGCGTGAATATATGTAAATTCAACCCGAATTTTGAATTTTGAATACCTTAGTTTTTTACGTGTTATTGCAACATTAATGGAGTGGGGATGTAAAAATATTTGAAACCTTAGTATGTTCATAAAATACTTTCAAACAATACGTAATGAACTTTATTATATTCCTGCACTTGTTCCGGAGCAAATACATGTAGATGGTCATTCGTAGTTCAAATACGACGGATTAAAATTCCCAATTTGACTTGACTAGGTCACATACGGTACCAAATATGATAATGGTACGTCACTGATATATGTGTGACGTCATCGGAAATGGGGCGTGCTTCACACGCCATTCATAAACTTTATTTTGTATTTAAATTTAGTGATTCCGTTATTTAAAATATAGAATTTTGTATATTGTTTCTCTTTATTCTATTTTAAAAGTTATGGAAGGTATATACTAAATGGCAAATTATCTTACAGTAGCGATATCAGGTATGATAGTGTCTGCTCGGCCAGAGGCCAGGACAATTTGACATCTGTCTCGACCTTCAGGCTCGCATAATAGCAATTGTCCACGCCCCTCGTAGTATCATATCAAACCCGATATCGCTCCTGCAACATAATATGCCCTATTTAATGTCATATATTTGATTGAAGTAATATCGATATCACCAAAGAGTTCGTTGAACGATAAAGTTTCTAGTGATGGTAATACATCTAGGAGACACATTGATTTGTCATGACTATCGACGCGATTTACATATAACAGGATCTGTGAATTGTAAACAGAGGGACATGGGGGAGTAAAACCTGCAATTCGCGCACTAGTATCTGGACTGACCAGGATGTTAACAAATTGCAAATGGACTACCTCCCATTGACCCTATATTATCTGGGCTGACTAGCATGTAAGCCAATGGACTGTCATATATAGTTTTACTAGTCGTACTATTCTATAAAGAAACAAAACTGGTATAAATTTACCTTGTTTAATGAGAGAAGTCATACATATATGTATAAAAAACAATTTGATACTCTTAACGTCCCGTGTTTCAATTTATTCGATATACAACATGAATTCTTCAAACAGTTTATTTCTGATCAGATGTCCTTAGGGAAAAACCTGATGAACCGTCGCTTGACACGTACCATTTCAAATGAATCAATACTCACTTTCTAACATCGTCTGGTAATGAAATTATTGAAGTGTAACATATTTACATTTGGTATCCAATGATTAAAAGAGTCTTGGCTATTTTCAGATTACTGTTACGGTTGCTTACGATATCCATTTTAACAATCGGATTGCAACTTTTGATATTAACCATTCGACTACGTTGTTCAGCAAATCTGACCACGCCCATAATTATGGTATTTTCAGGTTGAAGACGAAATGTTAAAATACGATACCTCACCACAACCTTATTGCACACCCCTGTGTGTTGAGAAACTGTTCCCATCACCATTACGTGCACAAGACGTTTACACTATATTCAGGGTATTACTTGTTTTTATTTTACAACGAATATCGTTAAGCCATCCATTGTTCAATTGTCAAAGAAAATACCACTTTGTTTATAACAATACATATACTCGTAAATTGCATAGGCGCATCAGAGAGGAGTTCTGTTGCATCATCCGTTTGTCTTCAAAGCAAATATGGAATCTGAATGAAAGATTTGGGACTTTAATTACAGATATTTGTCGTAAGATTATGCCCGGAAGTAAGGGACATGGTGAGCCACGACAGGTGGAATGCGTGTTGTAACATCCCCATTTGGGTATCATAGAAATACGGAAGGGAATATTCGGCAAAACTCTATGGGTCTTGATGACATTCTTATTTATAAACATTACGTGCTCATTTGTCTTCTTTCTTACACGCATGTCTCATCGCATGTGTCCTTCTTATGAGTGCATGCGTCTTAGTTCCTGATTGCATGTTTGACCTTTAATTAAAATGCTACATTATTCTTGTTTACATTATTGACAATATTTAAGTAAAAATATGGAAGATAGCAGTTGAATCAGGAACTAAGACGAAAGAAGTATGCACTAACACGCATGGCATTAACGCATTAACACATGGCATTAACACGATCACTCATATGTTGATACCTGGTGGCGCTTTAATAATAATGGTTTCTTCGTGTATAATATATTTCTCACAATAATGAATATGTAAACTTTAAACTTTAAAAAAAGCCAACACTATTACTTCGATTGTTAGTTCTCTTCACAGTGTTTCCTCAAAGACAGACCCGTGCTATGAATGAGTTCGAATTAAACGATGTATTTAAATAATCAGTTTTCCGAGACAAAGCTAGTTAACTGTATATCTAGATATGAACGTACGGTGAGGAGTTTCACTTGATCTGCATTGTCCAAAGAAATAACCAGATGCCTTGATGTGATTCATATTAAATTGCAGGAAGCCGGACTAAGTGTTATGACGAATGCTATCCTTCACAGATACTATGGTTCTTCGGGTACGTAACAATGGTTTTCAGATACTGTAGTCGTGGCTTCGAATTTAAGTCTGTGTAGTACTTTTAACAAAACCAAGATATTCTTGGAGAGAAACGGAAATGCATTTCGTCACATATGGTCTACAAGGCCAATGAAGTAATATACACTTTGACAATATTTGATATGAAATGTTTTATATCAATAAACATCTTTTAACTATTAATTGATCAAAGAGTTGTGAATATTTGGGTGTAAATTGCTGTTACTCATTTCAAATTGAGCCGTTCCAATATAAAACCAACATTATGGTCTCTGCTTAATGTATCGACCCAGATCAGCCTGTGTAGGATAATCCGGGCCGACACATTCCGCCTCAGGGAGCTAAATGTATAGAGTTATGATTCCTGACACATAATATCTCTCGGAGGCGAAAAGTGTACGTCCGGGTATGCTGTGCGGCATGATTAAACTGATCCCGGTCGATACTTTACGCACGGCATGATTAAGCTGATCCCGGTCGATACTTTACGCAGATTCCACAATGCTGTTTTTTCTTGCGGGACGGCTCGATTACTTATTTGCAAAATAAGGCACGAAAATACGTTGACTGTTTCCCAAACATCCTATGCATTGTTCAGAAGATTTTTGTTCTGGTCCATCAACTAAATTGTCTCATTTAGACATCAAAACTTTCACAAATGTGACAAAACAAGATGTATAGATACATTCAAAGGCTTAATTCGATTTCACGATAACTGTTTAAGAAACTACAATCAGAAGGAACTTCAGACAGTGTAGTAACGTAAATATAAATATCGAACCTGTTTATGTAGATGTACAGCTAAGTGGTACAAATCAGCATTCTTTGTCAGACTATGCTTGACAGCTGAACTGGTAGCAAATGCAATTCAATTGAGTTGACTTTTTTCATCGCAGTGCATCTAACATCATTTTTAAAACATGTCCAGGAGGGTCATCAACTACTATGGATGATTATTACTACTACTACTCTTCTTCAATGGTTGCATCAAGTGCTGCAAGCAGGTTATTCGAATCTAGTACTACACCAGCTTCGTCATCTGAGGGACAAGTTGATTCGGGAGCGGGACCAGAGGCACCGCCCCCTAAAGTCAGGAGCCAGTTTCCTGACACATGGATATATAGTAACACTGCTGTTGCAAAGTAAGACATTGTTATTGCGCTGTACTTTTATTTTCTTAATAGTTTATACTTTTAGAATCCAAAGATAAGGGAAGTTGCATCCGTGTGTGCATATATTATGTTAAACAATTTTTTATGGCAGTTTTGCCGAACTTTTGTGCGGAAATTAACGTCAAAAGAATAAGTTCAACAAAATGTTTGTTTGTTTCGATACAGATGCCGTTATGTTGTATAATTCTACTTTTGAGAATCTCTTGGCATGAAAACGTGTTATACACATATATTTATAATTTACATGTGCAATGTTATTCCAAAGGTCTCCTAATATTTCGTTCGATATTATTCTTTTTTTTTTCTTATTATATTTAAATTAAAGCATAAACACACACTTTTGAAAGTTGAAAAGGATCTTCGGAAAAGTATCATTTTAAGTAACATGCATTGGTTGAAATATACATGCTCACTGTGTCACAGCGTATCCAATGACATAGAGCGGATGCATTACTCGTCAGAAATTACGTCAGATGATAGACGATGGAATTGATCTGGGGGTTTTAAAGATGTATTTATAAATAGACATGTAAGATTTGGTTTTCAAACAAAATCTATATGCGTGTTACGATACTCATCGCATTACCGAACAACGGCGGAAGAGGCGCTCTTGTTTATGTGACAGCACATGGTGAGTTGGTTCCTTCCTTAAGGCATGTTATCAACAGACACTGCACCCTATTGAAGGAATAATATCATACTCTAAAATAAGACTCGACTTTGACAATGTTATTTTAAAAAAAAGGATATAACACATATAGTCATTTTGCTTTTTCTAAAACTCTAATCGATAATTTTATTTTATAAAACATTGTAATAAAAAGGCATCCCCACGTGTCCTCATATGAGCCGTCCCGCGGTATCGATCCAGATCAGCAGTCCGCACAGACTGAACTGGGCCGACACATTCCGTCTCAGTAGGATAGAGGTATAGAGTAATGATTTCCTGAAACAAAAATTCCACCGGAGGCGAACATTTATTATCCGGGTAAGCCTGTGCGGCATGCCTGGTCTGATCCGAGTTCACAATGTTGTTTTTTTCGCGGGACAGCTCAAATCTTCTAAAGTCAAACTTTACCTGAATGTTATAGTCTTATACAAAGGTAGCAATCTTCATTAAAGTTGATCAACCCTTTCAGGAGTTATTGTCCGGAGACCATTTGTTGTGAACTGGACTTGTAGTGTATAGTTTTTAGGAAGGGATTTTTAGATCCAATTGATTTAATAGGCGAATTTAGAAGACGCTCATTGACATATAGACTGGAATCCGTCCCTATTATTTCTTATGACAGTCTTATCACAAAATCAGCAATGTATACATTCAAATATATATATCTGCACTATCTCTCAATTACTGAATACCAATTCGGGTTCAAAAAGATTTCTTGATATCCGTTGATTGGATATAATGTCAATGAAAGCACAAGTCATGCATCTATTGAAAGGGCTTTTTTTCTAAATGAATGAAGTGGTTCCATTTTGTTAGTCGACGCTACCAAACAGTTTATAGTTTCAAATATGTGTACAAAGGATTAGTTCTATCCTTCAACCCAATTACGAGTAATACTATTTTATCTTGCAATTGGCAGGTTATGGGATATACAACACTGGTATGATTAACGTTTTGTGTACATGTCTACTGGTATGATAAACGTTTTGTGTATATGTCTGCTGGTATGATAAACGTTTTGTGTATATGTCTACTGGTATGATAAACATTTTGTGTACATGTCTACTGGTATGATAAACGTTTTGTGTACATGTCTACTGGTATGATAAACGTTTTGTGTACATGTCTACTGGTATGATAAACATTTTCCTACTTTTCTGAAATACAATATGAGCCGTTCCACTAGAAAACCGTTTCTTTCTTTACTGCCAAAAGTATCGACTCGGATCAGCCTAAGCATGCCGCGTAGGCTAAAACGAACAGACATGTTTTGACTTCCGTATGACGTTTGTACACAATGTAATTCAACGCATATGTATGCACGCGCTTGACGTCATTCTATGTTTAGGTGTCGTCATTTATGAATGGGTTTTTGTCATTATGTATATTAATTCTTAAAACTATTTAGAATGAGTGTAAATTTACATTCAAGATAAATAGAATGTAACGTCCCTGACTTTATCTGACTCGGCTGTGAGAAAGGATTATTGTCTCGCCAAAGGCTCGACAGGGTCATAATATTCTATATATTTACTCCCCCATCCATTCACTTCTTTAAGGATGGTTAGGTCAATGGTTAACAATTAAGTTTCCTGCATTCTATTGAATAAAAGAATCTTAAAAGATTGTTGGGTCATGCATTTTGCAGGAAATAATTCACTCCGCGAAAATGATTCTTGTCATTTTGCAGGAAATAATTCACTCCTCCAAGATGATTCCTGTCATTTTGCAGGAAATAATTCACTCCGCCAAGATGATTCCTGTCATTTTGCACTCGGTCTATATTTACTATCAGACGAGGTCAAAATACCAAAACAAATCAAACCAAACAGTTCCAACATATCCAATACATATATACAATATGAATTTATACTCAAAATCGATGTAGTCCGGTGAAGGTGTACACTCATTATTAGGAGAACACAGTTGTATTAGGAACAATGTGTAGATCAGCCTATCCGCTAATATATTTGGTATATTTTGACCTTTAAAACATTTTCTTCGCCCTTAAGGATCTGGTTTTACATAAGGATACCATCTTTTTTTCTATTTCAGTTCTAGAGGTAAATGTTTTATAAAGGCCACCGTACCCGATACTATCACCAGCTGGGTAGCCACGGCATTCGCCGTCCATAACTCATCAGGACTCGGCGTCGCCCCGAATCCAGCCAATGTACGTGTGAAATTAAGATTCTTTGTATATATGCATACTATTCGATAGCCGTAAAGGGTATTTGGATTGCATTGTGAACAGTTAATTATCAATGAATTTGTATACTAACAGTCTCATGCGATAGGTATGTCGTTAATTACGAGTGGTATCAATCAAGGGGTCGTGAGTTTGAGTTCCAAGACTCGGCCATACATTCTGTCCGATGCATGACAACATTCATTGTGACAAGCGTCCTTCGTCTTCCATCAATGGGTTAAATAGTATAAACAGGAAGATTCCTGTGTGAGAAAGCGAGGAAACGCAAATGTGCTGAACAGGCCATCATGGTATAACAGAAATACCATTGTAAACAGCGTTTAAACTCCAAACAATAATTACCTGTTAATAATGACAGTGATGAAACACTGTTTTACTTGACATGAATAAGTTTAAGTTAAATATTACGTAAAATAAGTCACATTACCAAACATGTCATTGATTCGCCATATTTCAAGATCGTATCAGGGCCTATAGTGTTAATAGTGGCGACACATTCATTTGACTGTAAAGTTCAAAACCTCTGAATGTCAGCTTTCATGCGTTTGTCTCATTTGATAAATCCTTTTTGACTAGTACTTTAACATAATAAATATTTATTTCAGTTGGAAGTTTATCTGAAGTTCTTTGCACGACTGGAGTTGCCATATTCCGTTACGCGTGGAGAACAACTTATCCTTAAAGCCAGCGTTTTCAATTTCTTCACTACTGACTTAGAGGTATGGATACAATAATGAACTGATAAAGCTTAAACCTTGTTTGCTAACAGTAAATCGGTTATTTAAGTAACACTCGACTTCTTGCTCTTTCTCGACAACTTTACAGAATAAAATGGCGTAGCATAGGTCCGAAGCTATTCGAATAGCTTCTGAAGATGTCGTCGTCGATCTTGTATGGGTATATTTATGAACTATGATTAAGTTAAATACATGATTGTGTTGTCAGAACGATATTTTTTAATTTTCTTTTACAATTTTGTTAAAGGACATGTTGTAAAACACAGGGGTCCAATTCCACAAACTTTACTTAGCGCTAAGCAATGCAAAAATACGTAAAAGAATATTTTATATTTTTTGTTTCCCTAATATTTTGTAAAACACCAATTGTGGAATGAAAATAAGTAAACGACTAATTTGACATGAATATTTCGATACATTGCTGAGTAACAATACTTGTTATGCTGCGTTTACACTAAGCCACGCAGTCTACTATGTCGACGTTTTTTTTAAAAAATAAACGTGGAGCTCGACGTTAAGTGCATCAGTTTTTCTTTTCCTACGATTTGCTACGCTTTCCTGCGCTCTCAGTAGGTTTTGTTTCGATCGATAACGTATTGTATTAAGTTATGTTACGCTCGGTTAAAGTATGTTAACGTCTACTTCGTTCTACTACGCTCAACTACGATTCCTACGTTCTATCACGCTCTCTCAAGATTTGACGTCAAACCGGTATAATCGTAGCAACGTTTTTGACAGCCAAAAACTTTGTCACAAATCTTGAGAGAGCGTGAAAGAACGTGTGAATCGTGGTAGAGCGTAGTAGACCTTAACATACCTTAACGGAGCGTAACAGAGCTTGATGCGTCATCGAAGGGAATTTAGATGAACTTAAAAACAGCAGTCCTTCAAGGTTCACTACGATGCCACCACGTTTTTATCACGCTCTATCACTCTCTACTACGATTCTTCATAAGACATTAAATAGCAAGAATAATTACATCACGGTGTGACACGTTCTGCTACGAACATCCCGATAGGCATACATGCTATTGCACGATCTGATAAGTTCATGTGCGGTTCCCACGATGTGTATCCACGCTCTGCAAGCTTCATTACGCTTGCATCACTGAACAAGGAAACATCTATAGTTTTTGGTAGATAAAAACTATGCCAGCCAAAAGAGGAAGGAAGGCATCTGTCAAGAGAGACGGTATGCTCCACATCCTCCATCAGCATCTGAAGAAGATCCAGCAGAAGTTCATGTTGAGGCAGTGCAAAGATCAACCGGAGAGTTTCCGGATTTGCCAACCACCAAGAGGGCCAGAATGCCGAGGACAACAACCTATTTCAGTGGAGGAGGAGATCTTGGAATTCTTGAAGGTAAACCCCTCCCTCTGTGAAAAACGGTCTACAAAAAAGTCTGGCTACAGTAACATGCAGCTCACGGACAGTTTGTGGCAGCAACAGGCACCACTGTTCATGAAGTCAAAACATGGTACCAATGGTATACCAAAACTCAAAACATGGTACCAATCGTATACCAATTATACCCAATAGTGATGCAAGCGTGGATATTTTGCTCAAATCGTGACCATAAATCGCAGGAAATCTTAACAGAACTTCATGATCGTGAAAGATCTTAACATAACCTAACGGAACGTTACAGAACGTGACAGTCCATTGTGACGATCGTAACAGAACTGGAGAGAACCAGATGGAAATCGTGGCAGATCTTGACCAGAGTCGTGTTGGCTTCGTAACAAAACGTTACATATCGAAACAAAACGTAC
>JAUELF010254406.1:0-11688 GCA_031471495.1 Clinocardium nuttallii
CAGACGGATCCGGGTCGATACTTAAGGCAGAGTCCACAACGATGGTTTTCTCGCGGGACGGCTCATCAAAAGTTATCTTGTTGGCTTATAATGACTTGGGCTATGCTTCTAGTTTGTGTCAGATGAAGCAGTTAGGTCTATATAGAATATAGACGGACAATGAAGACTCTGGTGGGACTGTAAATAGTGTAACTCTATGCACATGCAATGTACAGCCCTAATCGCCAGATGCGCCACATGTGTAATTCGTGTAAATATATGCGTTTGGTCAAAGGTCAGGATAAGGTCAATATTGTCATATAAAACATTTCGTTTTGAATATGACAAGCGAGAATCCCGGATTAGTTTAATGGATATAGAGGTGACATTTTGTATCTCTTTTATTTAAATTAATAGGTGGTGCCTATCAAGAAAACCTATCTGAAGGAAATGATTACATGTGTGCTAGGGATCCGAATTGAGACTGCTTTATAGACCTTATCAAGCTTATCAGTATCAAGTGTGTCGTTGCCATGGTACCACGATTTCACTTCCAAAGATTAAAAGATAAAGTTAAAAGAAATACATGTCCGTCTTCGATCCCTGCAACATTACTTTTATTGTAACAATAATAAATACAACCTTTAAACATTCCTTCAACATTAAATCGCATCTTCGATTAACATAGACTAAGTATATTAGTTACAGAAAATCGGCATGATCAGAGTTTAAACGTGTACGATCGATATTTCAGGATGGAAGACTCTAACAGGCGGTAACGGCACGGCTGTAGACGCAGTCGAGGTAACCGGAAGTACATGTTAGAGTATGCAATGCCGTCATTCAGTAGGGCCGGGTGCCAGACCGGACGAAAGCGGGGAGACAACCCTGGACGCTATGATAATGGACGGGTTTGTTTCTTCCTGTGTTTACACTTACACTTCTGTTAAAGCAGCTTTGGTTTTAAACTTCGTTTAATCGCCTTTATTTTGATTTGACGCAATATCATATGTTAATTTGATCGACCGGTCACACTTTGGGAAAATATTCAAGAACTGTTACCTTACTTTGACACATACTATCAACATTAAATCGCATCTTCGATCAACATAGACTAAGTATATTAGTTACAGAAAGTCGGCAGTATCCGGGGTTTAAGCTTGTAAGATCGATATTTCAGGGTGGAAGACTCTAACAGGCGGTAACGGCACGGCTGTAGACACAATCTATAAATATGTGTAAATAAACTCGTCCAGCTTTGCATTTGAAAGAGCACACGGTCAATTCTAGGAATACTAAGAAATAAAATGTTGATTTGAGCAGCCACCAGTACATAGCCCGGTGATACGGGGTATGGCTTTATACTGGTGGAACATACCTTACACAATCGCTTTAAACTGTCAAAGGTTTAAAAATAAAACAAATCTAAATAAAAGCTCGAGCACAGTAGCACATTCTAAATAGGAGAACTTTAAGAAAATGGAGCTATATATATAGCTTCTTTTTGTTTAAATTATGTTCAAATCTAACCGCATTTAACGTTGATTTTTACGTTTCTTGTGTACGTTACCAGTACTTTCAGTACTTTTTTTTCTTAACGTTTCTTGTGTACGTTATTGGCACTTCTGGTAGGTTTATCCTAATTCAGTCAAAATACTCCCAGCAGCAGATAGCCATAAGGAAGGACACATCACAACAGCTGTTGTAATGGGAAGTTCTGTGATCGAACCTCATATTGGACACAATATCCATTAGTAACAGCTCGGTGTCGCTTCGTGAATACTGCTTATCTTCCAGAAAGATATTTCGTAAGCTTATTTGAGACCTTGAGTATGATGGCTGATATCTGCCATTCATAGTTGGTGCACTAGAAAGGCACCAAAACAAGCCAATAAGCAATTTGTTGTTCTGGTGAGTTACCGCCCCTATTTAAACGAATCCCACAAAAAACGCGCAGACCAGTTTATTCGCACAAATTACAAAAATCTTATTCGTCGAATTGGCCCTAATAATTGTGTTGATCTGACTTATTGGCGTCTCGTCTATGTGAGCGCCAATATGAGATAGTAGAAATCAGCTACCACAATACTGCTTTGTTAAAACTGATTCATTTTAAACGTTAATCACTCACGTTTTTTTCTTCATATGCTTTGGAGAATAAACTAGCATTGGTGCCTAAAATGAGGGATCCTCCTGATTGATACAGCACTTATGACGTCACGGAACTCACACCAAGCTCATTTGGATAATGCCGCCGTTGCTCTACCACTAAGATACTGTTAACATACATGTACATGTACTTGGTTTCCAGGGATGCACACAATGTTGGTGCTGTAGGTGGTATAAGACGAATCGCCGAGGCGATTTCTGTGGCCCGCCATGTTTTGGATCACACGGAACATACGCTTCTTGTTGGCGAATCAGGTATTACTCGATAACATTTACCTGATCCGCACATTTATTCAAATATTGTTTAAACGAGCGGTGCTCAACCTTGACGTAATTATAACACGTACGGATGATTTTATACATGCGCATCTCTGTTAAAAGATCAAAAGGATACTATTATTCAAATTGGTTTTTTTTTAACTTTCTATGACTTCCTACGTACCCACTGGTCGCTAACATGTTATGCTGTCATATATAAATGCATATTTCTAAACAAAAACTAGAAGTGTAGCCACACAAGATGTATGCAGAATGTTAAATGAATGTTAGTCGATCGCAGTTCCCACATACGACAACTCTTCAGCAGATGTCATTTAACATGTATATGCAATACTAATGGACCTCTATTTAATCGGTTTATTATTTACATTATTGTTTTGAGTAGCAGTGGTAGTAGTTGTATTTGTAGTACTAGTAGTAATATTAGTGTTATAATTATTGTTAATTATTTGATAGAGTTAAAAACACTGTCGCAAAAGATAAATTTGCCTCTCCACAGCAATATCTGCTTTTGCCATGACGTTTTTAAGAATTGTCTGCTTGACATGCATCTTAATTCGTCTGCAAATCGGAAAAGGTTTTAAATGTACATGTATATTAATAAAACAGTGATACGTGTTTTATAAAGCAACCGAATTTGCTGTAAAGATAGGATTCACAGAACACACTTTGTCCTCAAATTATTTTCAACAAAAATACAACGACTGGAAATCAAACAACTGTCAGCCGAACTTGTGGAAGGTAACACGATATCGTTCGCAGTACGTATATTGGCGGTATATAGGTATAATACAATGAGATATTCCTATGTGACTAACCTATATTATATTTTCACTCCGATTTTTCAAAATATTTCACTATTATACAGTATGGCGTTTGTGAATCTGTGGTACAAACTCTTGTTTTTTGTTTGTTTGGTATTTTAATTAGCTTGCCCGTTTCCAACATACCACCAATCTGTAGCAGACGACGACTTTAAACACGTCTAGGCAAACATATCGAAAATCGAGTTATGTTAATGAAAAGAGTTGAAAACGTTGGGGAAAAAGGAGAAATTGCTCATTTATAAAAAAAATCAACTATTGTCACAGTGTTTTCTAAAGTCGCCCATTGTAGATGCGCGAACATTCCGTCTGTATATAAGACAGGTTTAAGATATATACATGTACCACGTGATTGTAAACTGCGGTGATAATATTTGAGTAAAACGAATAAGAAGAAAATTGTTTTCCCTTGTTTATAATGCAAGAACCGCCAGTTGGCGTTATACGCACGAAGAAATCGTGCATATATATTGAGGGGCATTCAGCTTTCGGGATTCGATGTGTTCAGTACGTTTTAATTCATCGGTTTCCCCCAAGTGCTTTCTCTAACATGAGACTTCCAAATAATAATTTGAAATGAAAAGATTGTTTTGTTGTTTTCTATAAAAGGGTATGGAATGGTATTCAGGGAACGATGGTTATCGCAAAAAAACGTCAAATTAAAAAGGAATCTAAATGAGTACTCATCCACTACATACAAGGTTATGTTGGTTAAAAACTTGGTAGGACTAAATTAGATTCATTAGAATAATTACCTATTGCAGTTTTGAATGACATTTAATAACATCTATCCGATGGTGCGCTTGAATATGTTGATTAATAATTCAAATAACAATATACTCTTACCAAGCTCCTTTATGTGGCAGACAGTGGTGCAGAGGTAGAGCGTCGACCTCTCGTATCAAAGGTCCATGGTTCGAGTCCCGTGATTAGCGGCTCCTGACTTTGGGATTTTTCACACAAACGGCGCGAGTACTGGTTAAGTCTCCAGGAAGCAGACATCGAGCGTGATTAATGTTTCGCAATCGATGTAAAATAAATAAGTTTAAAAGTAAATATTTATACAATTAAATATCGTTAAATATGTGTGTGCATTCACACAATTCGTGTTTATGTTATAACATTTATTTTTATGATGTGAATGAATTCTTTCAAACCCGGTATGAGTTATATTTATGTTAACTGCTCAGCTACATTTGATAACTATTTAATTGTTTGATGAACTACACGTATCGCTTTCCAAACTGGCATATGATGAGGAATGACTTTCAGTAATTCTCCCCGCTAAGGCAGTCGACATAAACAAAAACACATAATATCCTATTTAAGTTATTTCTTTGGGAATTTACGTAAAACAGTTCTATAGAAAGTTGGTATTATAAATAAGGAAACTTCTATACAAAACTAAGATTAGTTGCACAAGTAAAGGTGTAAATAATGAATTCAATATCCTCTAAAAGCCTTCAATAACTCAGAGTAGCACCACGTAAGCTTTTTAAATACCATTTGTAAAGGGAAACACTTTGTAGGCGTACATTGCAAACCCTAGTATGTATCTTTATAGAAGCTACCAGCAGAGCATTATACAAAATGTTCAAAAATGTATTCGGATGTGCCAATCACTATGTAATACGTCATCACAAACTTATTGGTCAGTCAACTGTTAGAATACATAACAGTTTGACGAATATTGTTGTAGGTACATTTAAATGCATTCAAGCGTTTCGTGTTGTTTTAGATTGACTTCAAATGTGCTCGCATAATCGACATAAAGAAACAGACATTTTATCAGACCCTATATTTGTAATCGCTTTGCTAGACAAAGTGTATAGATGGCAGTTGTACTGCAAATTATCGGAAAACAGCCGTTATTGTTAATGCATTTGCCAAATATTTTCCTCTGTTATCAAAGATGTTAAATTATGCAATTGTACATTAGTTTCTGCAGAATACGGGCATGTGTCAAAAATATGTATTGATACCGGTGGGTATAATTAATCAGTCTCATCAATATTGGATACCAGATAGTTGATTTCTAAGTGTTCAGTATGTGTCACACTTGTCATTCATCGTTAATTCAGACTACATATTAACAGCACGTACCTGTAATTCAGACTACATATTAACAGCACGTACCTGTAATTCAGACTACATATTAACAGCACGTATCTGCAATTGAGTCAAGAATATTTAGAGAACATTCCATAAGTGTTTTATGCTTTCGATGTAATTGAACTAGACGTGTGATAGATGCTTTATTCTCTTTAACATCATTGATCTACAACATAAGTGTCGTCAATTTAACAACTTATAAAACATACCTAGGCACAACTCTTCAACCTGTTGCAAGATACCTGAAATTATTCAAGTCGAAGACATCTTTTTAAGAAACAAAATACTGAATTCCTTAGCTTAACGAAATGATCATAGCCTCGTCATGTCGTGGTTTCTGCCTTGACACTGCAACGGACCTGTCGTGTAAGGCGTTTTTTTCTGATCGAGTGTTATCGTCTTCAAACTACACGATTGAATACAAGCCTGGATCTGATCTCCTCTACAGTTGTTGTAGACGAAGTAAGCAACATCGTCAATGTCAGTTTACATCTTCAAGAACTTTTAAAGATGTATATTATTCATAAATATCTGTACTCACACTACTTTGTTGAGTTGTAGATGTTTTTAAAAAGGAGAAGCGTTTTATTCACTGCATCGTCTGCAGATAAAGTAATCTGATTATCCGGAAAGTATCCAGAAAGGATATGGATATAACAGGCTATCAATTCACAGTCTGGTTGGTATTAATGGGAAACAATCGAGTATTGAATGGAATTAGCAACCGTCTGTCATCGGAAGATCTCATTTCTCATATCGTTATTTGCTCACAAGATATCCATCATATTTCCAGGCATTATATATTTATGTCTAGAGGCAAATTTAACCATTTTCTACATGCAGACGCTTCTGTAGCAGACGTTTTAAAACATTGTGGCAAAAGGAGAAATTAAGAGCTTCCATAGTAGTATGAATGTTTTCCTCTGCTGCAGATGTCTTGTATATGTGATTTTGTGTTGTGTTAATTCCAATCCCGTCGATACCATACAGGTATTCTGATCTCTCAAAGCTTCTTCTGTCTGCAGCAAATGATAATTCCCGTCGCTACCATATATATTACAATCCGTGCCTCTTAACATGAAGATATACATAAAGCGAACATCAAGGGCGACCTGTGACATCGAGCAACATCCAGAAACATCCAGGTATCCATACGAGGACTAGATAAAGAGAACTGAGCGGGCTTGTGTGTCAAATATGAAACTACGTAGGTTATAATCAAATGATAACTGTACACAAATAAACGATTTCGATGGTCGTCGACCTAAATAAAATTTAAAACGTTTAAAGAGATGCTATATATGATTATCTTTGGATAACCCGTTCACTTATTACGTCATATTTTATTTACAGATAAAGGGTAACATTATTTCTCGATTGAAGCGATGTCATATATATCGTAATTAACTCGTTTAAGTGTCTCTTTCTGACACGTTATCAGTAACGCATCAGTTCCCTTGTGTCGCTTTTATCAAAGTTGAATAACCGACAAGTAATTGTGATATATAAAGTTGTGTGCAGGAAACTCACTTAAGGTAAGCCAATGAGTCTTATAACATTAATCACGATATGTAAATAATAAACATAACTGGTAACTTGTCTGAAGAATATGTAACTCAGTTTACGGGCGATTTTAAGTGTCCATATGGGAACTATGGACATTCCATACCGTCTACATCTACACTAACATATCGAAATGTCTCTTTAGATTGTGTAACGATACGTCTTACATATCATAACAAGAAGGCACTGTATCAGTTTCCAAATATTGCCATCAATGTCAAAGAAGAAGATTACGAATCGCAGAAAGTATACAAATTGGGTTCGTACTGGAGCGTTATCAATAGCACTAGAAAATATCCCATCTAACTTGGCTCGTATACTTATTGGCTTAGTACACTATACATAGAGGTCACCACGAGATAATAACAGCTCATAGTGTACGTTAATTGATTGGGTTAGCTGAGCTAAAAAGGTTTCATATAATTTCTTTTAACTACAATTCATCGATAGGCATTATTAACTATATGCTGCCTTTTAAAATGTTTGGAATATTTGGGGACTGTTTGACGCAACATGAGATACTCTCTATGTCGTGTCGTTACATTTCTCACAGAGGAAAATAATCACATTAGGGTGTTAAAACAACTTTGCTGTTGCGTGACGACGAGAAAATTAAATAAAAACAGCCAAATACCATGATCAAGTTAACACATTTAAGTCTCTTGTCGATTTTACTTTGGTATAAACTGTCACACAAAAGTAAAGAAAGCGGAACCTTAACTTTGATATTCGACCTTATTAATGATATTATGCTAATTTAAGCTTATTTAAAAAGAACATTGACCAGAAATTAGTATTAGATGTCATCCTTTGAAATATGCAAGGTGATTCCCATGGACAGTTTGCATGGGCTACACGCGCATACAGAATGTGTGTGTTCACTTGCTGGAATTTGTGTTGGCGTTTGAGTATGTTGCTGGTATATGTTGGTTTGATAAACTATGTCCACATTTTCCGAGGCTATCCTAAAATTATCATCCAGTTAGCTATTACACAGTAAAATAAGCGGAATGTTTTCACAGAGAGAGGATCCGTCGACTGTCACTATCCCAAACTACCAACATTCAGAAAATGAACGTACACACGAGTTTTCTTAACGCAACCGTTATCCTGCTTTAAGTCACTGTAAACAATGAAAACCGGGAAGGCCTTCACATGTGTGCACCCTTGTATCGTTCAACATGGGTCGCTTCTCGCTCGTGCACCATTGTATCGTTCAACATGGGTCGCTTCTCGCTCGTGCACCCTTGTATCGTTCAACATGGATCGCTTCTCACGAAATAATACACCAAAACAATTGCCACATCAATAAGAACCTTTTTTCAAATCAATAATGAGTTTACCTGTTGTATGAATTAAGTTGGATAAGGGAAGGCATCTATACTGCTATCGTGAAACCTCCTAGTAAAAGTTTATTAGAAACTTAAATTCTTTTCTTCACAGTGCATGTACAAGACACGACTCATCAGCATCTTCGATTCAGATGGTGAAGTCCGAAATGGAATATTCATGTTCTGTCATTATGTTATTATTAATTAAGTTCAAATAGTCTGACATAAATGCAGTAGAGATGTAAAGAAAGAAAGGTAAATGAAGCATGAAGTAGTTTCCATTGTTGACAATAGTTCACCAACATACCTGGCAGAGTTTGGGATCTTGACATTATCCGACAATGGTGAATAACTTTTTTAAGTTTCAAAGGCATGGCTTTAACAGCTTATGAGAAATATGAATATGAACGCAATTCGTAACCGGAATCGTAGTAATTAAATACTAAACTGTAAGCAAATTGCATGATACAATTTAAATTCTTGTGATATACAGTCACCTCTGGTGGAAATAGGTGTTTTGAGTTTCATTGCCATAGCATTTACAGTTTCCACTTCCGAGAACAATTGGCGAGAATTAACCAAGATTACAATTCGCACGCTCGATTAGAACGATTAACTACTGACAATAGCGCATTGACCTTTTTTATGGTAAAGCCAGATTACTTCACAATTGAATTAAATTGTATTGGCGGATCTATCTAAAAATCAATAGAAAAGGTGACTCACTAATATAGTCTATCTGTGCTTTCGGCGTATCTGTCTAACAATCAATAGGAAAGGTTACTCGATAATTTAGTCTATCTGTGTTTTTCTTATTTTCGTATCATGGTCGTACTCACATAATGGTAAAATATAATCACGTTGGTGTCTCTGATTATCACAAGAGCGTACAATCCGAATTACGTCCAACAGGCGAATTCAATTCAAGTCATTCCTATTGCCCTTGTTTGTGTTTCCAGATGTATGTTTTCAGCACTTCTGCGTTGTTCCGATGCTTTCAGATCTGAAATTCGTATGTGCTTCTTTTAATAAGGATATCTAACAATTTAAAATGCATTCATGTTTTTGACATTTGTAAAGTCAACTTCCAATCCATCGCAAATTGAACTATGGCGCGAAAGTCGCCTTCGTCACTGTTCCCAACTTAAACCAATGTTGACGAAAGAATAATGAAACAAGGGCCAATTCATTTGTTTCACTATTATAGCAAAGTAACCAAAGCATACAATTGAAATCTTTTACCGAAATTAATGCTCACATAAACTAGATTTCACCACACTTATGCTGCTCTCTTGTTATTTTATACTGGAGAGAGTGGGAATAAAACGATTGTAACACTTGTTCAAATCGTTTTGAAAAGCATTTAGACAGACACACGAACTTAAAATTACACATATATCTAGTAATATAGATATTTAAACTGGAGGACAAGTGATAATAAAGCTTGTAGTATTATTTAGTTGTTTACCGTAGAAAAAGCCGTGAAATACTGAGATCCAGGCAGTTTCAAACCAACTTAAACAAAAGAGTCTAAATCGATATCAGCAACACCGTATATAACATAGCATAACATGGTTTATCTTGTAAGCCAATTGTCATTACAAGTATAAAACTTTATAGCACGTTAACTATCACACATCAATAGTTATTGTTCCTGTTTGCCATAGATAAGATCATCAATTAGGTTAATTCTATCACTTAAGTGCTTCTGCAAAGTTTATTCATTATCTTGATTTCAGTTATAATGAGAAATCTCGTTGTGTCGCTGGTTTTAGTGTTAATAATTCATTAAAGCTTTTAATATCACTCAATCACGTGGACGATCCAAGAGTTGACTTAATATATACAAACTCTTGAAGGTAGAAGGTTTGAAGATGAGTATGGTACGCTTCATTTTTACCGTTTTTTTTTTCGTTTTTTTAATATATAACTTTATTAGCCACGTACATTGGTATGGGTAGGTCGTGGCCATCCTCCATCATACCTTACAATGAATATGTTATTTGTAGTATATAAACATGTGTTAATAAATACTTGTTTAATGCACATGTAATATATATACAATCTCTAATACAGTTTACCACATCATTTTGAATTTGTCAATTATATGGATTATTTTTGTATGATTCCTGGGTAAAACACACCAGTACTTGCTATGATACGTGTTTTGACTAAAGACACTCCACCTCTATATGTCATTGTATCATCATTGTATAGTCACATGTACAGTCAGACCTGTGTTTAAAGACCACCAATAGGAAGTGAAAAATCTGGTCTTTGTTCACAGGTGGTCTTTAATTGTAGGGTCATTTATACAGAAAAAAAGTGTTCAGGAAACTACAAGTTTTTTTGCTATAAACAGGGATTTGCTATTCCAAGGTCGTCTTAAGCAGAGGTTTGACTTTACATGTTTGTTAAACACTTTACCTGATATACGCTACTTTTGATGCTTGAATGCAGCTGATGATTTTTTAAAAATGGGCACTTTCATTTATAGATTATCTATACTGTAGCCTAGATACTTTTAAAGTGTTAGTTGAAGATTAGTTAAATGTAGAAAAGAGATAGCGATACATATGTAAATAAAATTGTTTCTTACCATTGCAAGCATTATTTTCTCCGAGTATGTATCCATCGGAACAGCTACATGTGTATCCACCTACATTGTTGGTACAAACCCCATGTGTTGCGTCACAGGGTGGAGATGTTGAACATTCATTGATATCTGAAAAATATGACAATGGACTTTTAATTTATAAGCCATAAGAGAACAACACCTGTCGTGAAAGTAAAAAACAGAGATTAATCTATATTTCAAAGCCCTGCTTTCCTCCTCAACACTCAATCCCATCGCAATTGACAACAAGAGTGTTCAAAGGAGCACATGTGTAAACTGCCAACAGGACAGTTAATCAAAGGGTGGTGGATAAACAGGCATATAGACAGAGATGCAGAGAAGTGATCCTTATGCGTCTCTTCGCCAATGTGGGTGACACAATAAGATCTGGTTCTATCCTAATTATTCTCACATTTAACCCTTTTCTTCATATAGATGCTTTCTGAAGCCTCTGCAGCAGACGGCTTTTTGAAAACATAGTGACAAAAGAAAAAAATGCACAAGACGTGCAATTTCTCCTTTTACCACTTTTAGTCATAGGTTATCCATTTAATTATGGAGGTTTTCTATTATTTGACAAAATATGTTCATAGTCGTCTGCTGCAGAATTGTTGTATGAGGGAAAGGGTTAATATGGTTTCAATCTGATGAAAAAACATTAAAACTTGTTTGTAGACAAATGAGAATGGACGCAGCAGACGACTTTTGGTGCTGATAGTTAGTGATCGTCATAGCTCTTCCCCCATTTTGAGTTAATAATTTTTTGGCATCAGAGTTCACTTAAGTAAACATTTCTGTATAAAATATATTTCTT
>JAUELF010254417.1:0-11687 GCA_031471495.1 Clinocardium nuttallii
ATGGGGATAGATGTATACAGTAATGTTTCCTGAAACAGAAAATCCAAAGGAGTTAGGGTCAGACTGTGCGGCATGCTTAGGCGGATCATGGTCTACCTTTTTATGCATAGCCCACACTGTTGGTTTTCTAGCGAGACGGCTCAACTTGTGGTTAAAAGTTGTTCACTTATATGAACTTATCTTTATCCAATTAGTGTATTAACCGTTTCAAATTTATTTCCCAAGATGTACCTGCATACATGTATGGAACACAGTTAATCCTTTCTCTCATACGACAAATCTGCAGCAGACGACTTTGAACATATTTTGTTAAAAAAATGGAAACAGCTCTATAATTAAATGGATAATCTATGACTAAACGTGGAACAAATAGTGGCAACAGGAGAAATTGCTCGTTTTGATCACTATGTTTTCAAACAGCTGTCTGCTGCAGAGGCGTCAGAAAGCGCCTATATGAGGGTTAAAAGTTGTTCACTTATATTAATTTATCTTTATCTAATTAGTGAACACATTTACAACTAGTCGAATATTAAAATATGAGCCGTCACGCGAGAAAACCATCATAATGACATCTGCGATCCGGGCCGACACATTCTGTCTCAGGGGGATAGATGTATAGAGTAGTGATTCCTGAAACAGAACATCAACAGGAGGCGAAACGTGTCTATCCGGATAAGCCTGCTTAGGATGATCCGGGTCGATACTTTACGCAGAATACCCACAATGTTGGTTTTCTCGCGGGACGGGGTTTTTTCTACACTCAAAATAATCCATCTGATCATTTCTTTCTATAATCTTATGTAAACAGTTTGGGAAAATATCTAATAACGAAAGTTGGATTACATTTCTACAGAAGAAGGAAAGGCTCATCATGAGCAAAGTTTCTCTTTCTTTTTTTATTCAACATATTTTTGTGTGTATGCAATAGACTTGATATGGTGGTTTGACTGTAGTTCGAAGTCCGTATCCAAGTCGGAAACGTGTACTATGAAGATTACGAATATAAAGTAAAAGCCGAGTTTTATATTAATGCTTGAATTAACTTGTTTCTATAAATAAATAATTAAATACATCTAGACTTACGTGTAGTGTTTAAGAATTGAAAAAAAATGTAAGATACTTCATTAGAATAATTCGTGTATAATTACTTTAATACGGTTTGTATGCGTGTTTTTCATTTATTTTTAAGTTATGTATTGTTTATCGATTGCGATACAAGCTTTTAGTATACATCTATATAAATAACTTGTATCTGCTTCCTGGAGACTTAACCAGTATTCCCACACATCTTGTCATTCGAACACGGGACTTTTGGTTCGAAAGGTTATTTATAAAAACATTTCAAAAATGAAATATTTAAAAGATTAAAAAAATTAAGTTAAATCGTTAGATTAGGAGCATATTAAAATAGGATTAAACCTTAACCTTTATTCTAAAACTCTATTAATTATTTGGTCTAATTAATGTGAGCCATTGCATGAGAAAATGATATTTCTGAACAGTGCAGGTTCAGATCAACCTTCCTATCTATTCCGTCCCATAAACAAATTTACTGTATCAGAAGATTCGAGAAATTTTGTTTTAGTCGTAACTGAACAGTGTTGATCTTGACTGCGCGAATGCAAAGACTGATCTGGATCTATACTATACATACACTCCAACGTGTTCTTTTCTGTGTGGACTAGCTAATATAAGATTTAAAATAGGCCACGTGATTTGTAAGGCGACTTTACGAACTTTGCGACAAGCGAGAGCCCAGAGCGGTTTTTACATTGGGTGAGGATGGTCGCGGATTCGATCCCCGGGCGGATAATTCATAATACTTTACAAATGGTAGTAATGACTGCCCTTCTGGCGCTCAGGGTCGCGGAGTTTATTACGACTGACTGACTGGTGTCAGGATACCATGAGCAGTAGTACTGAAACCCAGCAACGTCGTGATATAACTGAAAACAAATGTTGAAACAATGTTGGCCGGTCTGCGGTTTTGAACTCATAACCCTTGAACTGACCACCAGCATTACCACCGACTGAGGGATCGGCAGTGACTTATGAAGACCTTGGCACAATGGGTGTCAATTATGTCTCAAAATATTCTACAACTTGTCCATTTGTGTTAAACACTTGAAAACGGCGTTAAGCGCCAACTAATAAATAAACCTGTAGGAAGAATTAGGTTAAATCGTTCTATATTTAAGCCGTCCCGCGAGAAAATCAACATTATTGGCCTCTGCGTAATGTATCGACTCAGATCAGCCCCTTCTCGGGATGATACAGTTATAGAGTAATGATTCCTGAAACAGAAACTCCACAGGAGGCGATTGATTGATTGATTGGGGTTTAACGCCATTTTTAACAGTTTCTCAGTCATATCACGGCGGCCAGTTAACCTACTCATGTGTTTCCTGGTTGTCTCACACCAGTACAACACACAACATTCTTTCCAAGCAACTGGCTGCTTTTCCACATAGACTAAGCCCATTGGTGAAAGACAAATGACGCATGTCGCATTGATTTTTGTCAAATGTCAGAAATAATGTTGGCCGAGCCGGGATTCGAACTCATGACCCCTGGAGTGACAGCCCTCGTCGCTACCGACTGAGCTATTGGGGCTCGGCCCACAGGAGGCGATAAGTGTCTAACCGGGCGCTGCATGCTTAGGCTGATCCGGGACGACACTTTACGCAGAGTCCACAATGTTGGGATTCTCGCGGGACGGCTCAGTTTTATTTCATATACTCAAAATAATCCACCTGATAATTTATTTCTATAATCTTATCAAACATTATTATCAAAATCAATAATCGATTAAGTATTATCGAGCATCTTGTTTACATCAATACCTGTTCACCCGTAAACACATAACAAAGTCATTTTACGATTTGATAAACGTATAAACCGCATATGAGCCTTCCCGCGAGAAAACCAATATTATGGAATCTGCGTAATGTATCGACCAGATCAGCCTGATCCAGGCCGACACATTCCATCTCCGTGGGATAGAGGTATAGAGAAATAATTCCTGGAACAGAAAATCCACAGGAGGTGAAACGTGTTTGTCCGCGTTAGCCTGCGCGGCATGCTTAGGCTGATCCGGGTCGACACTTTACGCAGAGACCACATTGTTGGTTTTCTCGCCGGACGGCTCATAAAGCGATTTGGGGTCTTAAGTACACTCTTTCTTTTCTATCACCCACAGGAGGTGAAACGTGTTTGTCCGCGTTAGCCTGCGCGGCATGCTTAGGCTGATCAGGATCGACAATTTACGCAGAGACCACATTGTTGGTTTTCTCGCCGGACGGGTTATAAAGCGCTTTGGGGTCTTAAGTACACTCCCCTTTGCTATCATTTATTAATTACTTGAATGATTGCTTGATTGATATATTTATTTATGTACATTTTAAATCTTATTTATCATACGTACAACCTTGTGTGTATTGAAATATGATTCATAACATAGGTCTTCAACTATATAAGTTTACCAACACCTAACGTCTTAACCATGAGTGCCAATGAGGGCAGCCACTACTGCCCTTTTTAAAGTCTTTGGTATGACCGGGTTGGGGACCGAACCCTCGATCTCCCGCACCGGGTATTAGTTCCAAAGATAAAGTTTTTTTGGTCTGCTGTAGAGATTGTGAACAGCAAGTGTATATGTACTAATAAACTATACTTGCGATAGCGATTAAAAAGGGACGATGATCAATTTTCGACATTGCCTGTTCATGCTATAGGTACTAACTTGCTAGTGTACTCCGGGTACCAGACTAAATCTGGACTAGTTTTGATTCAATTCTACGTTTCATTTCAGCTTGAGACGAACATACTCATCTGAAAACAACACACACAAGGAAACAGAAGATACACATAACAAGCCAGCGTTTGAGACACACATTCTGCTATGTAAACTCCTGAAGTTCAACACAAGCAACAATTACAAACAACACATACGAGGAGGAATTTAACTCAACACATTGTGGTATTCTTCTATGTATCACCTTTTTTGGATTTACATAATAACAAGTTGATACAAACTCGCGGCCTTAAACAAGAACTAAACAAAGACTATATTTTGTTTCATATTCTCATCAATATGTTAAAACCAAGGCCGATCAAGAAATCGGCGTTGTACGGTGCGCGTTCAGCAACGCGTGTGAAGCCGTCCAATCAGCTCTCGGCACTGAACCGATACCCGACACAAAAAGAGGCGGAGCTTCGTACACCGGAAACGGCCTCATTTCTCGAAGTCACGCCCCTCTTCCGGAACGGAAATATCAAACAAAACGAACATTTATCTCAACCTCAACAAAGTAGACCGAAAAGCCTTAAACCGTTTCGTTGCGGAGAAGTTCAAAAAGCCGCAGAATTTGTAATGGAAGAGTATTTACAGGACAAAATATACGAGAGGCAACAGTGTAACCATATGAGTCAGTTGATAAGTTCTAAAATTTTGGAGAAAATACAAGAGCTCGGATACAACCGTTACAAAATGGTTGCCATTGTGTCTATAGGTAGTATGAGGGAGAGACCCGGTATGCAGTTCGGTTCACGGTGCCTTTGGAATAAAGAAACGGATAATTTTATAAGTGCTAAATATAGTAACAATTCTGTATTTGCGGTTGCGATGGTTTATGGGATGTGTTTTGATTAACCCAACCGTAAAATTAATAGATAACTGATAATATTATGATGAAAGGAACAAATGCTCTTAAAGATGCTGAACTCCAGATGGAGATAACAAATGTTAAATGTTTAAACTTCTGCAAATGTTGCTAATAGTGACAACAAAGTAAGTAATACATGGTTCAAAACTACTTTGGCAGTAAATTTTGAAAAACAGTATATTGAAAGTGCACAATTTGGCTGTCTACTCAGTAACAATGAAGCATACACGATCAATATTTAGATGTTTATTGTACTGGAAAGGAAAATTATTATTCTAATTTCATCTCAGATTTATGATTCTCATATTTCAAAACAACTTTTAAACAGTTTTAACATTTTACCTATACTATCTATAATCTGGAGTTCAGCACCTATAATGAGTATTATCTTCTTTTGCCTCTATTTAAAAAATCTACTTTGTTTATATAGATTGTCTATATATTTTTCTGGATCACTATATATGATAACAACTCTTTATTTAACGAATTTTCGACCACTTGGTCTTTATCAAGATTAAAATAATTAATTAATTATAATAATCAATTATTTTAATGTTGTTTTGTAAAGTAAAGGATAATCATATCAGCAAATGATATTATGATCATTTACATATGTTATTAGCATCCAACTTGTCCGATTTGATTGTAAATTCTTGTTATTGTATTTTAATATGTGTTGTACAATACAATTTCAGAGGGAAATAATATATCTACGATATACGAGAAATAAAGACATCGAAATAGATTTTGGCTTCGTCTTGATGAGTTTTTGTACCGAAAACGAACCCTATAATACTTATAACTGCGTTCAATGGACTCTACAACTTTATCGTTAAAGGTGAAAAACGACTTCTTTTCGTTGAAACTAAATCGGTTTTAAAAAATAGATATTTATTGAGATATGCTGAGTTTTCGCTGGAAAGGTTTTTGTTTTAGAGTCTAATGAATGCAGGGAGGGTAAATACCGTGAGTCGTAATTGTTACGGTACATGACTGATCTCCTTCTTCGGTTACTCTTCAATATGAATTTAGTATAATCTACGAGGATGAATGATGATATGGTATCCAATTTGATCTTGATCACTTAACTGGATAAATATGTCATATTCAGTTGGTCTACATGCATTGTTTTACGAATATTTCTATAAAAAGGACGTTTATAAGGAATGAGTTTCTTCATCAATTGAATTGTGTGTGCCCTCCAATATACTGACCTGTCTGATTCTTAGCGGGTGAATAGGGCTAGAAGTGAACTTACACATTGTGTCATGTTTAAAGTTATATTCCCCTTCAAAATCATCATTTTATATGTCAACGAAACGTATATCTTTGGAAATAATTATTAACATACTTTTTCATGTATCGGCATGTCGTGATGCCTGTCAACTTCAATTGCTTATTGATGATTTGAAATAATAAGTTTGCAAGTGCGCTTTTATAACGAAACAATAATACAATAGACAAATACTTTTTCAGTACATATTACTGAATTAGATGTTTCTTAGTATCACACCGAGATGACTCATGTACACCTTTTGACCAATCTTGATGTTTACAATCCTTTAATCTTTGTTTAAAGCCCTTTAAAAACGTGTTCAGATTTCCAATTCCCAGGTTATCCCACGCGTATCCAAAGCCGTACCGGTACAGTAAAAGATTAACACATCTAGCCAAATCATCATACCTTTTCATCATTATATAACAGTTTCAGGCTTGTATAGGTTTACACCAGTTTTTGAGAGCCGTCCCGCGAAAATAACAACATTGTGTTCTCTGCATAAAGCATCGAGCCGGATCATCCTAAGCATCCCGCGCAGGCTAATCCGGACAGACACTTTCGCCTCCTTTGGAATTTCTGTTTCAGGAGTCAATAATCTATACATATATGCCCCTGAGACGGAATGATTCGGCCCAGATTGGCATGCGAAGACTGATCTTGGTCAATTCATTACGCAGATGCCATACTGTTGTTTTTCCCGTGGGACGGCTCAGTTTATACCTTTAGTTTTAATTAATTTACATAATGGTAATCTGACACATTCACCCAATGATATACATACAGTCAACTACAGATTTACCACCTCCTATTATATCATTACAAAACTGAAAATGTACAAAGCTATCTGAATTATTAATTCGCCAAAGTTCCACCCTGTATACTTAAACCGGTCTAATCGAATCATAGAATCAAAAAGTTTAAAGGCATTTTGCACAGCAAATTCCCCGAATGTTCTCTGGTGTGCTTTGATTGAGTTTACAGGTTGTTTGGCTTCAGATGCGAGTTTATTTTTGGCTTACGTCCATTACAATTTTGGAGTAAATATCAACCCAAAGTTGCTATATATACGGATATGACTTAAACCCGACACAAATAAAATGTCAAAATCTCGTAAGCACGTAATGGTCCATCATTTCTTAAAATAACTATCTCCTTTAATTTTTATGCCAAAATTGAAGCAAAATTCAGATATGCTGCTCAATTATCGCTGTAGTTCAAAGGCCAAGTAATTTGCAAAGTCATGAGCGAAACCAATATAAACAATATCTGAGAGTAACGTTCACTTTTTGGCAATAAAATATATAGATCATAATACGCCAAATTAATTTGATCTTTGCTTTCATGTAAATCGAATAATGTCGCCTGAAATGGATACGCTCCTGTGTATTGCTTTTAAGTCTTGCAAGAAGCGAGATAACTCATTAAAATACAAGTAAAACATGATTATATTAGTTACATCCCCTTGAAGAGGTAAATACATCAACATTCATATGTTTTAACCATTTCCCTCATATATACGCTTTCTGACGCCTCTGCGGCAGACGTTATTTTAACAACCATGTCGATAAAAGATGAATTTGCTTAACATTAGCAATTTGCAATTTCTCCTTTTCAGTTATTGTAGTGTCATTTTTCGGGAGTTTTAATTTGTTTCGGGTCTGTTTTCAAAGTCGTCTACTGCAGATTTGTTGTAAGTGGGAAGGTTTAACAACAGTCAAATAGCGAAATAGTGATCAATGGGAGAAAATAATGAAGAACTATCAAATCAAAAAAACAAAAAATCCATTGATTAACACAATTGATTAATCATAAATTAGTTCAGATATAAATCCCCTAACCACGAGATTACTAATATACATATATGTATTATGTCAATGACGATGTTTCGTGTTGCCAGGGAAGGATGGTTTGTTAAGTTTTGTTGAGGAAATTCAGGCAACTCATGGATATATGACAGTCCATAATTTAAATAAACATCTTTTAAAAACGGCTTTACTTATTAAAGTTTTTCATTTATTGGAATTAATCTCTTCAGACACATTATATGAACAGGCAAACAATTTAATTAAACATCTTTTAAAATCGGCGTTAAATTTAAATACTGTTCATCTATTGGAATTAACGCTTCAGACACATTAGAAAAACAGGGTCCAAAACTATAAAAGTTTAGTCTATGCTAAGAATTTGTGCTCAGGTATTTGATTGGTTAGAAGCAAATTCGCTCTGCAAATTGACCAATCAAACGCTTTATTTGGAGCATGGAGTTCATTACTGAGCATGGAGCACGTTTTAAAAGTTTTACAGTTTCGGGGCCTGGCCTCAATTTAAATAAACATCTTGGGCTTGATTATTTTACTACTGGTTGCGTGTGCTTGTTTACACCCCTCATTCTTTTGTGGTCACTAGTTTCCATTTCATCTCGTTATGTGTCATCAATAACACCATCGATACGTCGTTGTGTGATATGTGTAATTGAAGTAACTGATGTATTTAAAACCTTCCTTGTCGGCCCTCCGGAGTTCTTGTTTTGAGTTCACTTAGGGACTGGAGCACGTTCACGAGGGCTATAGGACGCTGTTATGGACGTAGATTCCCTAAATGGTGTCCGCGGTACTAGGATCTGTGGCCCATTTGCATTCTTATGTATGCACCTTTTTCTGTGAGGGTTAACTAGTCAATTATTTGTTCAGTGGCATACGTTTCATTCTCTTGCTTTAATATTATGCAAGACGGACACATCACCCTTGATGTTTGCCACACGTAATCGTATTTCTTCCTTTCTATTTATTATTTCACCAAGACTATAAGGTGTTGTATTGATGCTACTGTGTTTAGTATTGGCGATATGGAGTACAAAATAATACAAGTATGAACTACATATACATGTAACAACCACAGCATATATTGTAGAGGTTATGAATATCTAGTGACATCTTCATCATAATTAATCTGATTCTTATATGTCCTATTGACATATCTTCATTCATTGGTGTAGCCCCTGTGGCTGAGGGAGGCTCAATTAGAATTACAGCCACACTCTGAAAGTTGTTTGAGCCGGCTATCCAGTGCAACTATCGAGCTTCAGTAGGTTGGTAGTATTGGTTTCATATTGTTTATAGTTTTATCACGATACATAAATATAAAGTGTTGGACCAATATCATCTATCCTGTTTGCTGAGATATGACTACCTTAGCTGTTAAAAAGCGGCTTTAATCCCCCCACCCCCTAAACAAATCATCCGTTGATTTGACATATAATGGGAAGACTTGTTCATGGTGGGATTACATTTTCTGATTTTAAAGTGTCTTATTAACACGTTACATTTTCTTTCTTTATTAGAGGTAAAAACCTCTAAAGGAGCACTCCATTGTGCGGGTACGTGTAGGTCTGAACGCCGTGTAGACCAAAATCTGATCGTGGATAAGTATACTGTCACTGGGTTAACAAAAACTGCTCTAACAGTCATACACTCATCACCAAAACAAATAACAAACTTCCCTTACGTATTTTATTAGGTAATCATGTTACAAATATACTCACTTCAGTTATGCTAATGGTTCGATGAAGATCTCCCTCGCAAATTTAATTGGCAATTTATCAGTCACCTGTAAGTATACATATGTAATGTAAGCACGCGGTAGACAATGAACTCGAGGCATTGGGATATGCCATAGGAAATTAACTAGCAATGAACACTTCGATCATTCCAAATATCCAAGAATTCTGTTCGAGATCATTCCCATACACCCGTACAGTTTAAACGATTAAGTGAGGCTCTGAAGAACGATTGACTATGTATCAATACATATTTAAGTATAAAATCGTTTCGTGTATATCGTATCTATCTGTGACAACAATACGGTCTGTCAAGCGAAGAGTGGTCCTGTTTCATGTAAGAAGTATGGACGCTCGTTGATTGATCGGATAGAGTGGACGTCGTTTTAAACACATCCTCGGTACCCAGGCTATTCATAACATATATGATATATGTTATGAATACCCTAGGTACCGAGGATGTCTTTGTTTGTGTTTGAAACTCGCACAAGTTCCATTTCCAGGCAACTTACTACCTTCCAACATAGAGTCTATACAATAATTTACCACACCGATAATATGACTTAGGACCGAAGGCTATACTGACCCTGATCATTATATGAAGCCTCAGTCGACGTAATAAACAAATTAGCCATGGTAGATAAAAAGTGTGATTTCTGTAACTAGTAAAATAAAATAGTTCAGCTATATCTAAGTCACAGCAATTTCCGACTAAGAATACCTAAGATTGAACGTGTGAGATCTGAATATGCTTTTCAGATCGGCATGAAGGAAGCATCATATCTTCTATTTCATCCAGATCATTTTTAAGCCCGTTCTTTTTATAAGGTCGTTCGTTCTTACCGATGATTAATATAGGAAATTGTGATGATCGTAAGCCGTCTTCCACTGTGGACTGAATAGTCGTTGATTGAACGTTGCTTGTTGCCTAGGGGTAAATGGTGTGTTGGGTACAGGATCGCGAAATGTATTTTATGTGAACAGGCCGCAGCCATATAACAATCATCCATTCAGACCTCCTGTAAACACGTAGATTAAGCGTGAGCATTTACGCTAAAATAAATAGAATATTATAAATACCGCGCACTTGAAACGTTAATTTACTAATGCTCAAAACCCTGTATTTGGTAACACTTTATTCATGAAGCAATTTATTTTTAATAATTTATAAGTCTATCAGTGAACTGTGTAGACTTGGAATTGGTGAAGACAAGAGTTGTCTTGGTTGCGAATGGTCTATTTTTAATCATGTAATGTACACTATAACGACGAGTATATGAGATATTTACACTTAACAATACCTAGTCTACATGGCATCTGTAAATGACTCCATGATTTTCGTACTTTAGATGTCGGTACTGTTCGCCGCTCATCTCCACCGGAAACGCCGTCATATAACTAAAACGTTGTTAAAAATGCATCAACACACCCCATAAACGATAAAAGCATGTGCGAACATGCGTATTTAAGTAGGACAAGTTTACATCGCTCATTTTTTGTTATTATCTCACACAACGCTACTTATCACTTAATATACACACACTCGTCATGAATTCACACCGTATATGATTAAAAAGCAAAGGCTCATGCGGTAAGTCAAGTGCTTGACAGTTTTAATCTCATAAACTCGACCTAACTTTTGATAATAACGCAGATATATACGCGTAGGGCAAGAAGTTATATATACAATTGATATGCGAGAGGCCAAAGTTTCTTACATTACTTCAGTATCAGTTTAACGTGTGGGGGCCTTTAGTCACACTTGTAGGTTTTTCGTAAAAAAACATCCTGGGGTTTACATGTCTGGGCTCTGATGAGACCGTGGGGATCAACAGGAATTTCCAGTGTGCAAATGAAGCAAAAGGTCTGTGCAAAATTAGTGTACCATGATTATATTGGTTTGTGTATATAAATAACTAGGCAGTTTCTACATGATACTACAAACAAAATTACTACAAAATCCCCCTGACTCTTTAGTTCTGTAAAATGGCAGCTGCACATCTTAATTGACGTTTTGGGCTTCAAAGTCATATCAACGTGTTTTCCATTATTTTGTCAGCGTTTCCTTGTACGCCACACGGGCCTATGTAACATTGTGGAGCTATAAAAAACCCATTGAATTTGGATATGGCGATGCATGTTTGGAGCTAATCAATGTAATGTAAGTGAACAAACATAATATCTTGGT
>JAUELF010254428.1:0-11687 GCA_031471495.1 Clinocardium nuttallii
ATGGGTAGGTGCACTGACCGCCGTGATATGACCAAAGCTGTTGAAAGCGGCGTTAAACTCCAAACAAACAAACTTAAAATACTTGAGAGATTATTTCCTCGGTTTTGTTTTCCTAATATGAAGGCCTAAATATTTCATTTTTGCCGGGAAATATTCACAACACGTATAGCAGATATGCTGTATGCGGGAAAGGGTTAACAGTTCTTCAATCTATATATGGTAAACATGTCTTCGCTGTATATTGATAAATAAATAAATGCAAAATAATTAAACTAGAAGCAGACATTGAAGGCCAATATCAGACTGCACGAATATATGAGTCGTCCCGCGAGAAAACCAACATTATGTACTCTGAGTAATGTATCGACGAAGATCATCCTGCACAGTCCGCATATACTGTTTCTGGCCGACACATTCCGTCTCATGGGGTTAGAGGTATAGAGAAATAATTCCTTAAGCAGAAAAAAATCCACAGGAGGCGAAAAGTGTCTGTCCGGGTAAGCCTGCACGACATGCTTATGCTGATCCGGTTCGATACAGTCCGTCCCAGGGGATAGAGGTACATGTATAGAGTCATGATTCTTGAAACAGAGAATTCTCAGGAGACGAACATGGTCTATCCAGGTAAGCCTGCACAGCATGCTTATATAGTTCCATCCTGGTCATTACTCTAAGCAAAGTCCATACTGTTGGGTTTTCTCGCGGGACGGCTCACGTGTAATTACAATGATTGCAGTTTAAAGTCGTACATGGCACATGTCAAATGAAAACCAACCTTCGCTTGTTTGCGACGAGTGAAGATTTAGATCAGCATACGCGCACTCTACTCTTGTTCTTCCCTTCTCACCGTATTGTACTTCATGTAAACCGTTAGAGAACGGGCGTGACCTAACACCTACTACATGAACGCAACTATTCACTTTGATCGTAATTCCCGCAATTGTCAAAACTTTTGAAGGTCGGTTATCGTTAAATGCGACACTATTACACAATTAAAGCCGGATGTAGCAGGATAAGGGTTAAACTAGGAAACCTCGTCAGGTCATTACAATCCGTATTTTTAGGACTGATCGTAGTCGAAAAAATGTGGGCCAAGGATAGGTTGGTCGAGTTCAAAATGCAAAAGGGTAAAATAAAATTTCCTAGTAAATGTGCGAAATGATTTCTCGTATAATCGTCTTTAATCCACAGAGAACCCACTTTAATACCATACCAATTGTAGCTGTTTACAACCTAATCCCGATTTATAGCCAACAGAATGATGTAAATTATACAATTCCAAGTTGTATGCTTTTCTTATATCATTGATTATGTGACTCTTCTAAAACCATGGAGAACATACAGTATTGAGCGATCTTCAATTGCTACATGCAGACGACGTTCCCAACGATTACTGTTGAAGAGACATCTGAAGGTGTCTGTACGATTTTTGCAGACAACACGTTTTAAACGACGTCTGTTGTATAGACATCTGAAGGCGTCTGTAAGGTTTTTGCAGACAACACGTTTTAAACGACGTCTGTTGTAGAGACATCTGAAGGCGTCTGTACGGTTTTTGCAGACAACACGTTTTAAACGACGTCTGTTGTATAGACATCTGGAGGCGTCTAAAAATGTCAGATGTATGTTGCAGACATAACCTTTCCAACGAAGTCTGTTGTAGACACATCTGACGATGTCTGTATTAAAGACATATTTTTCATAACTCTTTCACAGCCGAATTTTACAACGACGACATTTCCAATTTGAAAATTTGATCACTCCATTTTTGCGTCCAACAGGGCATTTGGTAACAGTATATATCTAGTGGCAAACAATGTAGTTCCTAGGAGAGACAGCTCGGTACGAGCAATCTCAAATGATTCTGAATTATTTGCCAAACATTCAATTGCCTTTGACAGCGAAAGAGTTAAAGAGCAAAACATGGATAATCAATCCATACGCAATCATCGTTTCTGTTTTTCCATTTATCGTTAATGCTCAAATGCTCTAATATAATAATATAATGTTATTTGAACGGTGCTGCGGGAAAATGCAACCATGCTGGCAGTCCGATCAGGGTCTGCAACTGTCGTTAAAGAATCTATGTAACGTAATGTACTTATAGAAACCAAATGATGTGTTAAAGCATAAGTTTTTAAGCTCCCGTAAGGTTATATGATAGGTTACATTATAACATGTGCAATCATCTGATTGGAACAGCTAAATGAAAGAGAAAAATTAAAAACTGAGTCCGGTGCGATACATGTAAGAACATCTTGAACTTGAGAAAGTTACCGTTCACGCTCCGCACCGATAAACTTGAGGCATGTTTGTTAAGTGGGAGACACATACAAGCAACTCATAATAATCCAGAAGCCGGACTAGGATTCGAACCATGGACGGCTACACTGAGAGTCTAGCATGTTAACCAATATACCACTACGTAAAGAAGCATTTACGGCAAAACTCCAATAATGAACTCCGCCATATCAGTAGAAGGACATTATTCATTAACATAATATGGGATCGCAAAGTTTCGTCCTAAGTCGGAAGAGATATTTATGTTCGTGGACAAATATATCATTCCCTTATGTTGAAAACTACCGGCAAATCAACGGACAATACCTATCTTCAACGGCTCATGCAGATATTGGTGGGTCCATTAAGGGTTTCTACCTTAAGAATCATATGACACACAGTGATAGTTTGGAACAGATATCACGAACGAGCAAATGGGTAATTTGTTAACGTGTCATAAGGACCAAAATGATATGAGCCGTCCCACGAGAAAACCAATATTATGGATTTTGAGTAAAGTATCGACCCGGATTAGCCTAAGCTGACCACGTTGAATAACCCGGAGATACACTAAACGACTCCTGTGGTTTTGAGCATGCAAGCACGGACGGTGTGGCTTATCTGGATCGATACATAACGCAGAGTCCATAATGATGGTTTGCTCCTGGAACAGCGCATATCTCGTATAATTCCTGAAGGAAAAAACACTTTCCTTTAAATAGGGAGTACGTCTTGGGAGTACGTCTTGGGAGTACGTCTTGGGAGTACGTCTTGGGTAAATGTGTGACCATATGAACAATTATAACTAGTTGTATAAGAGCTATCCCAATGTTAGAAAATATTTTGAACTTAAGAAAGACCAAGTACTTGTCGCGTGTTCCATTTCAAAGACAACATAAAAAGCACAGCCCAGAACGACTTGTAAATAGCAGACGTCACTCGATGCCATTTGAAAAAGTAATAGGTTGCTTGGCAACCAGTCTATAGAAGATGTTCTTTTGTATTGATGGTTTAGCAGACATATACATCCTGGTGTGCAGCGTATGTCAAAACTGCGTATGAAAGTGTCCTGTTCATTTTGATTGGTTGACGGATTTCTCTATGGGAATACAATTAGATCATTAACTCTTTCCCACAAACAACAAATCTGCAGTCGAGGCCTTTGAAAACCTATACACAAAAGCGTGAAAAATCTCCATTAATGACGTGAAAAATCATCACTAATAAGAATTTATATTATTAAAAAGAGTTGAAAACATTATAACAAAAGAAAACATTGCTCATCTTGAGCAATTTGTTCTTTTGCCACAATGTTTTTAAAAGCTGAAGATGCGTCAAATTGTGTCTGTCAGTGGTAAAGGGTTGAGGAACTAAACCGAGTATCTT
Organism: Clinocardium nuttallii; assembly: GCA_031471495.1. NCBI lineage: Eukaryota > Metazoa > Mollusca > Bivalvia > Cardiida > Cardiidae > Clinocardium > Clinocardium nuttallii. The sequence continues at coordinate 3,667 of JAUELF010254428.1, forward strand.
GAAATACATCAACACTTTACCTAGCATCAGATTACTTTTAAAAAACCCAGTGTGAGAAGTTTCTCCTGTTCTCACAGTTTTTGTTTTCACCTATACATAACACAGAAATATCGCATGTGTCATGTTATATAAATACTGTTTCACTTTACCAAGAAACAGAATACTTTTGAAAACATTTTGAGAACATAAGCAATTGCTAACAACGAGCAGTTTCACCTTCACTACTTGTTTTCAACTCTACATACAACTGACGCAGCGAATGTGCCATGCCTTTTCATGAATAGAACATGTTTTTCTAAGATGAGTATATCCTACGACATTGTAAATCTTAAAAAAACACCGGTTCAGCGTTTGATAAAAAACAAACAACAACTGGTACTGCTTCCATGAAAGTTTCGGAATTTGATTATTGATATCTAAAAAATTAATTATGCTTAACTGAACTGCTGATTGTAGACGACATCTTTGAGGGAAAAATATACACTCACTAAATACACATGGTATAGTTGCTAAAGGAAAATATGGCTCATGATGAAAAAGCAACCTTATTACAAGGTCGCTGTATCATCATCTATACTGTTTATCGGTTATTTATGAAAATAACGTGCGATGATGCAACCTAGAGCATATGGACAGTGTGTGTCAGAAGTGTCTTTAAACCTTTGGCGACCTTTGTCAATAATGCTAAGATACAGAGCTCCAGATAAGGAGGCGTATATAGCTCTTTTCCCCACAATATCTATCTTGTCATCCAACCAAACCCTATGATGTGGGTACTCAAAACACTCCTAATCCAGAGATCTGCGTAAAATGCCCAGAAGAGGATTGGTTAATAAATCATATAATAATAATAATAAACGAAAAAACGTGTGAACTACTCAATGTTACAATACATTACATACATGCGTTTATAACTATGGACTTAAAATTGATATGTCTATTACTGTAGCGTAGAACAGCCACATATCTAAATAGTGTGCATAGTTACGCAACTGACGATTGTGTCTGATAATACAGACGTTTTTGTGCTGCTCCTTTACCACTATGGAATAGCAAAACGTAGCCTTCAAATGACCATTGAATCTCCCATCAAAGGGAAGACAGTTGTAGACATCAAGTTGCATGTAGAAAATCAGCGTAAGATTATCAAGGAACTCCTGCTTGCTCGTGCAGTATTTGGATGGGACACTGTAGCTTGCTTCTTTGGAGTTGGCAAGGGCTCCGTTGTAAAGATTCTTAGAGATAGCTGTGATCTGTCCGCCATTGGTGAAATTGACTCCCCTTTGAAAAAGGTTATAAAGCAAGCAACGGACTTCATGTATGCCTGCTGCGGTGTGAAACAAAGTTATCCCATGTAAGACACAAGGATACAAGTTTCGGGGTCTAAGAATTTGCAAGTGTTATGTATCAGCACCCAAAATTGTGTGCTATACCACCCACTGAGAATGTGAAACGGGCACACTTTTAAGCCATCTTGTGGAGAAATATTGAGCTGAAGGACCCTCCATCGCTAAGCCCAGAAGATTTTGGATGGAAAAAAGACTTGAACAATGAATCAGTTGTGCCGATAACCGTACCTGATGGTTTCAAACTTGCACCACTGTATCCTGGTGTGGTGCAAAGGTCAAAGTCCATGCAGCTCTAGGAGATGCAGCTGTCTGATTCATGTACAATGTTTTGTGCATGTTACTCTATTCGATGTTCTCGCTAAGAAGTACTCTGATGAAAACTTCAGACAAGTCATAGCCAAGAGGACCTCCATGTTTAGTTTTTACATTTTTGTCGAGCCATCATGGCGGTGTTTAGAATATCATTGTCACATGTGAAATTGCGTTTTTAATGTGAATTGTAATGTTCTGAATATCAAAGGGTTAAACTGACTTTAGGTCATATAATCGTCAGCAAATTCAAGAGCCGAACTACATGTATCATTTGAAGAAAATTCCGATATTTGAATGATTGTGTGGCCTCTGTAAATTACTCGTACCTGTAGGGAACAATTCATCACTTTTTAATGAGCAAGTGTTCGGAATTAGGAAGAAAGGGTTGACATCGTTAATCTGATCAGATTTTATTTTCTATCATGATCTTCCCTCATCATCAATACATGTAGACCCATGAAATATTACAAATATGTTACAAGGTGATAACAGAATTGTTTACTCGGAATTAGCCAGCGAAAGGTTAATTCACACTGAAATAACCATATTTTAGTTATATTTGATATCATTCCAATAACTGTTCTTTGTTTTGGTCAGAAAAGAATAGTTTTAATTAAATATTTGATAAAATAATGAAAACAACCTTTTTTGTTGATTTGTTTAGGAACTTGATACTAAAGGGTTAATATCTAAATTTCCCCAAAGGTGACAAGCGTTCACCTCCTTTTATCTTGAAGAGTAACCCATAGACTTCCAAAATCAGCTGAGAAAAAAACCGGCAGTTCCACGTTCAGCATATTGGCTCACGCAACATTTCGATATATTTTCAAGTAAGGTTTGATTGTATACACCTGGAATGAAGTGGATGAACGTAAGAGTCTTGCATGAATATCAGATGTAAACGTAAATGATGTCTTTAGGTAATGAGGGGCATTTTCACGTAATGATTTAAACATTTGGATGGCTTTCTGATTAATAACTCGTTCGGAAGGGGTGATAAAATCACAATCAAGGAGCCCGTTTCTAAAGTTTCACTAGTTTGTTTTAAGATTATTTGTGCAATTTCCCCTTATAACACAACACAAATCAAAATGTGGAAGTCCGTGTGCATTATAAAAACGTTTGCGATTGTCATTTTAGAGAAATAATTTGATTCTCGATAACATATGGAGATATTTAGTACATTTCTTTATTACATTAACAATGTGATCACCCAACGAAATAACGTTGTTAACTCTAATACCAAGCAATTTACGTATAACTTCTGAGTTATGATATGGAATTCCTGGATTATTTCTAGCAATCTCACGATTGTTACATTGTAATTGCTATTCTATCACGGGATCCCTAAATGGCATGTTGGACGCTTCATTAAAAAAAAGTTTTTGTTTTGTAAATGAACAGAACACAGAACACAACCGTTATTGTCTCAAACCACACTTAGGGTACACGATAACAAGGTTAGGTATATTACAAACACAGCAATATAAAAACATTGTATTGTTAAACTTGCTCTTCAATCAATTTTTTTTTTGTCCTTCTAATATTTAACATTTTATCTTCCTGGCATTACGTCTGTGTTATGTAATCGTTTTCGCCATACTGAGTGAATTGTAGTGTTTTGATGTTTGGATGAGACAATGCTACATATATATAGTGTATGTCGTATGCTTTGAAGTTAAACTTGTGTTGGCGGTCATCTATTTTAAGCAGCCAACTTGAATTAAGCAGCCACCTGAAGATTTGTATTAAGTAGCCACCTATGTTAAGCAACCAAACGTTGACTCTCAAATGTCAGCTCGGCCAACATTCTTTCCGACGTTCGACAAATGTCAAAGTTACAGGCGTCATTCGTTTTTCACCAATGGGCGAAAAGTCTATGTGCAGCGAGTTTCTTGGAAAGTATGTTGTGTCGAGTACGTGTGTGAGAAAACTAGGAATCACATGAGTAGGTGAACTGGCCGCCGTGATATGACTGAACAATTGTTGAAAACGGCGTTCAGCTCCAATCAATTTCAAATGTAATATATAACTAAAATGTGTATCAAATTTAGAAATAAATAAATTCCAGTTCGAATCCCAGCTCGGCCAACATACCTTCCGACATTTGACAAAAATCACTGCGACAAGCGTCATTCTTCTTTCACCTATGGGCTAACAGTCTATGCGGAAAGAGCTTGGAAAGAATGTTGTGTTGATTACTGGTCTGAGAAAGCTAGAAATCACATGAGTAGGTGAACTGGCCGCCGTGATATGATTCACAAATTGTTGAAAATGGCGTTAAGACTTAATCAATCAATTAATTTATATTAACGAAAGTGTAAACAACATTTTAGCTTTCCCTTGTTATGTATTATTAAAGTCATACGAATGCCATGTCCGAGGTAACAGGTAATAATAACAATGAAAGGTCTTGCTTCAACGATATCTCTCTTGAAACTCATTAAAACCTATTTTATGGGTATTCTTAAGAATTGTCTCACTCAGACAATTCTTTTGAGTACCCACAACATCGATTTAGGTGGTCAAGCTTTTAGAATATATAAACCACCCTTTATCAGCGACTTAATTTAGCGATTCAAATAGATCTATTTGTTTGTAAACACATATACAGGTTTGATATGTAATGAATACATACAGAAAGGAAGCTCGTAGAAATTCAGAAAGTAGACTGATTTCGGTAAGAGTAGAATCTACGACGACCAAATTCGAGATTAAATGAAATAACAAAGCGTAAATGGCAGATAATCAATGATCAAAGAAAGAGAGCCGTAACTCTAGACAGCCATAGACACGCTTGGATATCAAACAATCTGCTCAGTGCTGGGATAAACTTGAGCAAACAACTACATAGAGATGGCATAGCTTCGCTATTTGTTTTGTTTGCTAGATTTCTTTATTACGTCGCATCAAACTATATTCTGTTAAAAAGAAGTGTTTGCTGAGTACATTAGCTTTAGGACCGATATTTTTTAGATACAGTAGTAAAATGTCAAGGCTTATCTTGGTCGATACTTTACGCAAAGTCCATAACGTTGGTTTTCTCGCGGTCTCATATCTGCTTTAGATAGACTTTCACGGGATCTTTTACCTCCAGAAGTTAGTCACTGAATATGCTCACATTTAAAAGAACAAATCAATCCGATATAAAGCCATCTCTATTCAGCGTCTCACTGCCGTGACAATTAGTCAGGGAAATAGTTTTTGAATTATCACTAATCGAAAAATATTTCCCGTCTTGACGTGCTTTCGTGATTCGTGCATCATCGCAGCCTTTTCTTAAACCAATTGTTAAGGTCGGTAATTTGCACCGATACAGTTAAATTCTTTCATTTATTATACAGTATAAAAGAAAGAACATACCATAACTTACATGCGATTCTATTGCATATATGGCTTAAATACAGACAAGCTACAGCAGTATTTAATGAATGTTATGAATATTGAAATGCCTTGAGAGTATAGCTAATGTCATGCCATTGTTTAAGTTGAACAAACGATTGAGTAGACAGATGGTCTTTTATCTGTGAAAACATAGACACTTGGTATGCAAATAACTATAAGAAGTATATACAAGACTAGGTTGTGCACAACGAGTTTTAAGAACAGATTAATATTTACCTTTTAGGTCAAATTACGCCGGAAAGTGCATAATAAGGAAAAAATGATTTATATGAGAAAACACTAAGAAATAGAACATGCGCATATTATTAACTATCAGAAATGTTTTGTTAATATTCAAACAATCAGTCATTTTCTATGAATTATAAAATTTTGCGCAATAATGTTGTATATCTAAGAATTCAACACCTCCTTGAATTGGTCTTGCATTATAATCGTTAACCAGTTGGAACATTGTTCTTTAAAATATATAGAATCGGTAATCGAGTGTAGCTTGCCGAGAATACGTCACATGAATGGAGAATACACGAGGCTCCCAAGAGGTGTATTTGTATCAATTGACGATAAAAAACTGAAAACTAATCATGTTAAATTATTAATATTTTGCTCTAAAATAGTATATTTCATGCGTTTTCACTGAAATTGATTTCTTCATAAACAATTAAAGGTTAGTATGCAGAACATTTCATTTTAAAACTTCACCTTATTAGTGCCTCTCATAGGATCGCCAACTTAACTATGAACCAATCAAAACGTTTTATTTCCTTTATTTCTTCAAAATTATTCATAAGATACAACATTACATTGGTCTACAATCTAGATCATTTGTTTAACATCTAGTTCAAAACTTAGGTTAGACGTCTTTCGCCGAAAAAAACCCAATGTTTGCATCACCAAAATACATTTAATAAATGACATTCAGTTAAGACTCATTGTATATATGTATATGATGTACTTGCATTGATTGATTGGATCTTTTCTAGCATTTTGACATTGTTTGAAAAGGAAGTAGAGAATGCTAAATACCGGTGTTGTCCGGGCCCTTAGAGGTAACTCTTTTCAATGATATATATTATTTTAGTTCTTCATGAAAAACGCTTTGAATGTGTGACAATTGAGGACAGACACTTGTCGATTTACATGGATACAAACAAGAAAACGTGTTGTATTGTAACCTAAACGCTACACGGAGGGGGACATGTATCATCATCCTCACCCAACATCACGTACAGTAGAGCCAGTCCATTTAATAACTGTCGGCGATCTTAATAAAGTTTGAGAAAAGGTTAGTCGTGTTTGAAGAAACTGAACCGCTAATCAAGGTCCGGCATAAACCGGAGATAGGGCTCTTTAAGCGACGTAGGCTGCGCCATGTTAAATTAAAAATAATGAAGAAATAAAAAAGAAGTTACATTTGGTTTTACTTCTAAACCGAAGTAAAATGTTGCTGTCCGCCGTATCATTTATGACGTCAGAGTCACGTGGTATGCACACACTGAATATAGTATTTTGAAGTCGACAAATTAACATGACCATGACGTCTGTGTAAATACCCCGGTATCTGAGCCGCTTATATTGTGTACTGTCGTGATATTTCAGACGCCGATATTAGCATTGGACAGCATACATGCGTTAATGTTTCTTAAACAGGAACGATTTGTTGATTGTTTGGTGTTTTAGGGCGCTTTCATGATGGCGTTCAGTTCAGGCGTTTCCTGGGTAAGTTACATGTACCAGTACTAATTATCAATTCATCCTAACCACATCAAGTAAGTCGTAATGCTAACTCCGAAACACGGAGCGCAAAGAAGGGCAGCTATAACTACAAGTTTTAAAGTATTTGGTATGAACAGGCCTGGAATCGAATCAGCGACCTCCCGCACCCGAGGCGGACACTCCGCGGACACTCCGCCACTACACCATCGAGGCGGTATGTCTTTTGCTTAGACAGGAACTGTCTCCTGGTTTATATCTCCTATAGAAAGATGTATATCTTTTTCAGAAAATCTCTAGATATATTTTGACATTTGCATTGAACCATGCAATACAATACAAAACAATACAATATGCTTCATTGCATACAAACTACAACTTGTATAGCAAGTTTATATTATTAGGTTGGTCACTCGTTACGTTACCAGGGCATCATTACACTGGCAAAGTACTTAAACCTGGCATTCGACAAAATAAACACATTAAATCACTAAACAGATTGTTTAGTCTCATATGTATTTAATTCATGGATCTTTTAAAACACATTGATCCACCAAATAAATGTCTCATATTGCAAATATCTCCATCAACCATATAGAGGCTATTGATTGCGGGTAATACGTTGCCTTGTTTCATTCATGATTGAACATGAGTTTTGGAAAGATTCAACTGTATCTGTGCCTGTTTTGAGGCATATTAATTGTGAATCATATACTGGTTAGTATCCTGTTCTTAGCGTTCTCAATGCTGTCGATATTTTCAATAGAAAAAAGAATCATCTCACTGGAACTAATAACGTAGCAAGGGAAAACAGGTCTGGCTACATTGCCATGATACCTCTTGTTCAAACGTCTGTCTAACTCGGTAATGGCCCTTTCACACTGGGCCGAATGCCATGCCGTTTGCTTTCCGAATAGGAGTTTGGGTGTTCGGGGAGCGAACGGGTCATATTCGGGAAGCATTCGGTGCGTACTAGGAACTTACTGGCTGTTCGGTTACGTACGGATGCATACGGAACGGCATTCGGTAGCTATGTTCAAAATAATTTTCATTGATCTTCCGAATCATCCGAATCCGTCCATGTGTATTCGGGAAGTATTTGGGAAGCATTCTAGGAGCACACGGCAAGTACGGAAAACGTTCTGGAAACATGCGTCTAGTTATTGGTGCATTCGGAATGAACATTTAGAGGTGCTATGTTATGTATGCTTTCCGAACATCCCGAATGGACCTAGAACAGAACGA
>JAUELF010254439.1:0-11686 GCA_031471495.1 Clinocardium nuttallii
TTTTCTCGCGCAGTCTCACCATGCGTTTATCAGTGATAACAGCAATTGGCAGTCTGCCAACTCCGTAAATATGCTCATTATGATTCATTTCACCCACTTGCTCCACTGCTGCAGGAAAGTCCGCACGTGTCTACATGTAGAACGAGGTTAATCAATATATTGTATTCCAAAAGAAAGGTCGATTAATCCCAATATAGTACATACATTAGTATTAACACTATTTATATTTATTATTATTTGTTTCTAGCTGAAAACTCCCCTGTTCTATTTTCACTGGATTCGAGCAACGGAAAGATAACTGTATTTGATATTGTCTTTTAACCCGTTCCCGCATACAACAATTATGCAGCAGACGACTTTGAACATAGTTTGTTAAAACATATACAATCTCCATCACTGTATGGATAACCTATGACAAACAGTGGAAAACATTGTGGCAAATGGAGAAATTGCGCGTTTTGTGCAACTTCTTCTTTTGTCACTATGTTTTCAAAAGGTTGTCCGCTGCAGAGGCGTCAGAAAGCGTCTATATGAGGGAAAGGGTTAATATAGTTACAGTTATCTAATACAGAGTGTCACCTCTATAATTTAATGCACGGTGTCGCCTCTGAATAGAATTACAGTGCATTATTTGTTAAGTTATACACTGTGTAGAAATACATTTATGTAATACACTGAATTGCATAGAAGTTATGTAATACATGGTGTCGCCTCTGAATAAAGTAAGAGTTATGTTATACACGGTATCACCTAAACTACTGTCATCTGATGATAACTAACATCGAAAGGGACACCGTCAATACTTATCAACATGTTCCAGTGATCAACAATCAATGCCTTAACAAATGTTCCCACCTGCAGACGCATTTTGACAAATCTGCAGCAGACAACATTTTAAAACGTTGTGACAAAAGGTGCAACTACATGTAATGCCCGATTTCTTCATTGGCTATTTATGTCATGCAATGTGTATAATTACATTTGTGGAGATTTTTAATATATGTGGCTGTTTGTTTTCAAAGTCACCTGCTGTTGACTTTCTGTGTGTTGGAAAGATTTCATTCTATGAAATAAAAGGGAAGTGCTCATAAAGGCCATCACCTATTTTAAGCAGCAAGTTGTGTTGTGTTATGTTGTGTTGTTGTGTTGTGTTGTGTTGTGTTGTTGTGGTGTTGTGTTGTGTTGTGTTGTGTTGTGTTGTGTTATGTTATGTTGTGGTGTGTTGTGTTATGTTGTGTTGTGTTGTTGTGTTGTGTTGTGGTGTGTTGTGTTATGTTGCGTTGTGTTGTGTTGTGTTGTGGTGTGTTGTTGTGTTGTGTTGTGTTGTGTTATGTTGTTGTGTTGTGTTGTGTTGTGTTGTGTTGTGCTGTGTGGCTGCTGACCACTACATTGACTATACTTTATCTTTTCCTATAATATAGAGGCAGATAAAGTTTGATTATCAGTAATTAACATGTTGATCAATCGTTTCTACAGGATATCTAGTTTACAATGCAAATGCAACTGACGAAGATGCAACAGCAACTGTTACTTACAGTTTAATATGTAAGTACTGAATATGTACATTTTATACTATTCAACCCCTTTCCACATACAACAAGTTAGCTATGGACAACATTGGAAATATTGTGGCAAAAGTATCAATTGTTCCCTGTAAATGCATCAGATAGCGTATGTATGTGGGAATTTTAGGATTGACTTCTGCTTTGGGAATGTTTGATGAAACATGTTTTAAGCCTTAACTTGTTGCATATACAATTGAAAACATTAAAACTTAAAAGAGGAAATCGCTGATAACATTTATTTCAATAATTATACAATAATTTATTTCCAAAAAACGTCCTTATGTTTGCAAATATATTTGTAAAGTTGCATGCTGGAAAATTGTTGTATGTGGGAAAAGGGTTAATGTTCAAATATCGTACAAGAGGATAACATTGAAATAATTAAATAAACGTTTTGATACAGGTTGAACAATCAAGTATGATCTAACACTTTTCCACATATAACTGCAGACAACTTTAAAAGCATCTAAGCAAAAACGTGGAAACATTCTATAAATCAAAAGTATGTTCATTGAAAGGAGTTAGAAACATTGTGAAATCAAAGCACTATGGTGCTGACGGCCTGGTGGCTGCAGGAAGAGAGGAGAATAAGGGGAAATGTGAAAGGAAATAACAATTTTATTATAAATTTCTGTAGTTATTGTCAAGAAATTTTTAACAGATCATATCAAACATAGTTAATATTATGAAACTGGCATTCTCAAGGTAGGAGCCCTATAACACTCACCTGAGTGCAAGAGCTCACACGTATACGCATTAACATTTTTCGTACGGGCCCCCAGGTGAATCCGTCACTGCATTGTCACGCGACCTCTTTGTTTTTGTCCGCTCCACTTCGCGAATGTAAATAAGCTTCCATATTTGACCTCTCGGCGCATTGATTTTCAAAGCATTTGTTAAACTTATATTGGAGTACTCACGCCTTAAGTTGTTTACTGATGTTCCAACAACCGTATAATGATCTTTTTTGGGGAAATTTTAACCTTTAAAATGCAGATATTTTTAGTCAATGATGATTATTTTTCTCGCGCAGTCTCACCATGCGTTTATCAGTGATAACAGCAATTGGCAGTCTGCCAACTCCGTAAATATGCTCAATATGATTCATTTCCCCCACTTGCTCCACTGCTGCAGAAAAGTCCGCACGTGTCTACATGTAGAAAGAGGTTAATCAATATATTTTATTCCAAAAGAAAGGTCGATTAATCCCAATATAGTACATACATTAGTATTAACAATATTTATATTTATTATTATTTGTTTCTAGCTGAAAATTCCCCTGTTCCATTTTCACTGGATTCGAGCAACGGAAAGATAACAGTATTTGATAGCAGTCAGTTAGATTCAAGATTAACGCCATCTTATAGTTTGATTATACAGGTAAACAATTATCACATAACTTTATAAAAACTGAAGAATTAAGGAAAAATCTGGGTAGAAGCAAAACCATAATTTTATACTAACAAACAGTTACCGGAAAATGATAAAAGTTGCCTAAATATCGTGAAAAGAATAACGCAATTACCTAATGTACATATGATACAATTTGTTTTCAAAGTCGATTACACATTGCTGTATGTGGGAAATAAACACAGCTTATTTAAACATAAAAAGGATAGCTATGAGAGAAAACATGAATTTTAATCTATCGTATTTTGTAACATATAAATTATATGTTTAATATGAGAATTCTGATTCCCAAAGATTTTACTCTCTGATAACAAACATGTGCAGAAACACTCACTCACTGCAGACGGAATCCCTGTATCAAAATAAATAATTAACTTCTATTGTTCAATTGTAATTTCAGGCGTCAGATGGAACAGCAACAGCGAACCTGACAGTTTCGGTAACCGTCAAAGGTACGTTGTTATTACACACTCTATAGGTATTATTACGTATGCTTAGTAACACACCAGTCATGGTGAGTGTTATTATTACACATGTTATAGGTATTATCATGTATGCTTAGTTACACACCAGTCATGGTGAGTGTTATCATTACACATTTTTAGGTTTATTATATATACATATTCACATATCAGTCATATATAGTATTGTTATTGCACATGTTGTATGTATATTTATGCGTACATGTATAATTCTTGGACTGTGCAAGAAAACGTTTGTTTTTATTACGTCTCTTTTCAATTGTAAATAGTCATTCCGATACCGGGTTTGTTTCTGATATTGTATATATTCTATACAAGTATAACATTTACAAAGTATTACAAGATAACATTAATTAAATTAATTAATTAATTGTATGTCAAAGCAAAACTATTTGGAACGTTGACTTGATATCAATTTTTTATATCGGCGAATGGAATGAAAGAACATCGACCGCGCAGTGTGTTCTATATAGAAAATTAGAGAAACGATTCGCAATCAGTCCTGTATGGGATTATGCTTTAACTTAATCCGAATATGCTTCGTGCTTGCTTTTCCATCGGTCAGCTAATTGCGTGCACGGCTTATACTGAGTGTTCTCGGTGTATACGATGTGGATGTAATGATGTTAGAACGAGCCTAACTGAACATATCTTGATAAACTGTACCGGTGTACGATCATCTACTGTTTACTTTCAGCACATAATTTGTTTAAGTTTGGTGGAAATGTTTCCAACTTATAAGTGCCATGGAAACGCAATGATTTTGTTGCTGCCTTGTTCGGTTTAAACCCGATCATAGACAATGAGTTACACTGCAACTATGATACCTTTTATAAGCATGTTGCGTTGCTTTTACATTATATATGGACATGTTAAAAGTACTCTGTGCAAGTATAACTAAGATGTACATTCCTAACTTATTGGAAGCGAAGGGGTATTAGTAAACGGATGTTTAGTCATGCACAATAGGCTATACATACTCTTATAACATTCTTCGTGGATGGCATTACACCCTTACTTACATATGTGTTTGCGTTTGTTTACATATATTATCATATCATTAATAATGTTTATGTCTATAAAGTTGCATGAGTATATGTTACGATATGCGCATGCATTTCATCTGCCCTAATCGAGCGTTCTTCATTTAGTATCGGTCAAGTGCTTGAAGTTTGGACCTTCGTGTTTATATTGTTCTTCCTGCGCATCAGATTGTCGCACACATGTGTTGGCTTTGCACTTGCACTATATAATTTAATATAGCTGCCTTTTCTGCGCATTATAAATGTGACAGTACTGTGCGCGCATGAAGTTTATTTGTAGTCTGCTTCGTGTCTAGCACATACAAAGGATCTCTCTCTCTCTCTCTCTCTCTCTCTCTCTCTCTCTCTCTCTCGCTCTCTCACTCTCTCTCTCTTTACGGTAAACACAATACCTGTTTTACAAAATTACTTTGTAATTGATGTAGGAAATAGGGCAACATCTGTAAGATTTATAGGATTAACCATAACCCTATGTATTCCGTACATTAACATGATATGAGATTTTGAGAATTTTTTCAATTAACGAGAATTCAACATGTTTGCCTGGATGTTTTGTCATCAATTTATTTACTTATTCTAAAACTTTCTACATTATGAATAGGCTTAACCAAATCCATCAAATAATGAATTAACATTTAAATCTTGTAGTTTGGTTCGTTAAACCTTTCTATCATGCAGAGGCAACGTTACCCAGCTGTAATTAACGACTTTTAATATCATTTTGGCGGAAGGAGAAATTGCTCATAGTCAATAATATTTTGCGACACTCGATTCAACTCTGTCCAATAATTAACTTTATGTTATAGAAAGTTTCCTATTGTCTTGATGTATTTCTACTGCTGTATTGTTTATGTATGTAGGAAGGGAAAGTTCCAACATTTTGAGTTATCCGCAGCAGTCGATCTTTGAAAGTATTTTTTGCAAAAGGAGAAATTACTCATGATGCGCAATGTCACAATAATGACAATTTCGTTTTGAGACAGTTTCCATAAAATGTTTTTCAAAAATAGCCTGCTGTATATTCGTCGTATGTATATTCGTCGTATGTATATTTGTCGTATGTATATTCGTCATATGTATATTCGTCGTATGTATATTCGTCGTATGTATATTCGTCTTTTACTTTTTATTTTTCATTAAAACCGACCAACAGAGGACTTTTGTAGCTCTAGTCCATGCGCTAATTCCGGAACTTGTAGATTGACGCGAAACAGCTTTACGTGTGTATGTGTATCAAACTATATTGGACAAAGCTGCACCCAAGGTAAACTATCTATTTTGAATTCCATACATTTTTCCTCACAGAGTTTTCTGACGCTTCTGCAACAGACGGCTTTTAGAAACACTGTGGTAAAAGAAGAAATTGATCATAAGTTCTCCTTTTGCCACAATGTGTTAAACTTTATTCAATAAATATTCTTTCATTTACTGAGAGTTGTGAATATTTCTCACTACATCTCTTCAACGTTGTCCGCTGCAGATATGTTATATGTGGGTAAGGGTTAAATGTCTGCTTACTGAAACAGATGTTACAAGGAAAATCTTAAACTTACACAAAATATATTTCAGGGATTTGTGTTCACCTTTTTTTTTAAACTGCACGCATGTTCTATTTAACTTGTCCCCTTTCAGTTTCCTTTGAGTTGTATAAAGGTCAATCTAAAAAAGAGGATGGAATATGAGATAACAACAAAATACAAGGGATACGTGTAGGTTAACGAAACTTGATGTGTATGCGTAAATGTCAACTTGGAGATTTCAAACATGTGTATTTGCTTGATGGCCAAGGTTACTCCTCAAGGTTAACAAATCTGATACTGTCATGTCTCAAATATCATAAAGTTGATGACCTTCATCGGACACCAATACGCGTTGCCTCTGCTACCTTCTAATATCACCCGTGGGATTTTGCACTATCGTTTCGTTGTTTTAAAAGAACAGAATATAAAAAAACACTTAAGCCAATCGAAATGATGCTTACATTTCCGATACTCCTGCATGGATACACATAGGGAATTGGCTGTGTCCATGAACGCCTTTAAAACAAAATCACTACCGAAGTTTGGAGAGAAGTTGGGCTCGAACCAAATCTCTCCAAATACATGAAATATCTAGTAACACAACAAATTGTACACAACTTCGAGGAATATGGTTGAATGTTAGGCGCAGAACAACGTTGTACTGTATCATAACTAATATATGGTATTTGTCAATCTGTCGAAACGATAGTTAAAATTATACGGGTTGTGTTGGAGCATAGTTGAGTTAACAACAAGATGTATCCGACTATGTGTGTTGACATGAAGGACAAAGATACACACTATGAAATTCCACTCACTGAAATAAGTTTCGTCTGCCATACTGCCATACAGTAACTTGCAAACGGCTACAGTAAGCGTTATAATACTGAAACAGTGTTGAAGCAGCTTGAAACACATCTGGTGATGCTAGGTTTGTTTATCGTAACGATGTATATACCAATATAGATGAATGAGGAGCATCCCATTTCCCAGTGGGAAATACATTCCAAGGTATGGTATTTTGAAACCCTTTCCGAACTTCAGTAAATCTGCAGCAGACGACTTAAAACCTTTTGTTAAACATATGGAAAATGTGTACATGTAAACATGAAAAAAACAATAATTGAATTAAGTTGAAAACATTTTTGGTAAGAGGGGAAGTTGGTGACATAGTAAACATATAAAAGGTGTATAAGTTTGACAATATATAGTTGAACTTCATATAACATATAACACATTCTCCTTTTGCCACTATTTTTCGAAATCATTTCAATAATCATACTTTTGTTTATATAAATTTTCAAAGTTTTGCCTAGATATTTTACAGATTTGTGCTATTTGTGCTATGTGGGAAAGTGTTAGAATTGCAAACAATGGAGGTCATTATTGTAATACGTTATGTGAACTGTGGTGAACTTTCAGAACATAATATTATATTGATCTACAAGTTTTAAAATGCACCTTACTGATGCCATGAAAACTTCCAGCAGCTAAATTTTGATCACCCTGCACCTCTGCAAAGTCTCCTTTTAGCTCACCTGGTCACACAGTGCTCAAGATGAGTTATTGTGTTGCCCTGTGTTTGGCGTCCTGCATGCGTCGGCTTTTTTCCTGCGTTACCAGCAGGTTAATCGGGACGAATCACCACAGAAGTATCCTTTTCAATGTCCTCACCAAATTCCTTAAATTGTGTTGGTCCGTGCAACATTTTGGTTTTCAAAATAATGATATTGGAGAAACGTAGCTGCTATGCCGCATCAGAATAGGAGCCAAATGACAAATTGTTAAAATGCTTGTCTAATCTCATGATGATATGGCATAAGGGCATCCTCTACGAAAATAAAGTTTGTATTGATCAGAATAATTTAAGTCCTGTAAAATGTAATCGTTTTAAAGAGCACTTTCTCAGAGTAGCTATCAAAGTTCAATTGGAAACACGATACGATTGAACTTAATTCATAATTATTATAATTGTTTAATACTGTTTAGGTCACCTGAACACTAGGTGAGTAATTGCGATTGTTCATCATCCGTTATCTGGCATACGTCTTATGTTGTGTAACCAGTAGGCGAATTGGAACACGTCTTCTCAGACAGTATAGCTCAATGTCATCACCAGAATGTCTTCAAACGAAAATTCTCGATCCGTGTGAGCAGACAGAAAAAATGTTTTTCTCATCCAAAACCGGTTTGCGGTTTTTTAAATATTGTTTGTAGAATCTATCCTTGGGTGTTGTTCTATCAGATTCATTTAAGCTCCTTAGATTGGTTTAAAAGATGGCCACCAGGGGGCAGGGCTGGTTTGCCATATATGATTATAGTGAAGATTTTGAATCTATAGACATGTTCAATGGATGACCCTCTATAAGGTTTCTTCATATAATTACTTGAATTAAAACTCTAAAAATATTTTCTTCCAAAGGAATCAGATCGATCGTCACAAAATGTTGTAGATATGTTCCTTGGGTGACCTTCTATCTGATTCTTCAAAGCCATGTTAATTAGTTACAAGATTTACCTTTTGTGCCAAGAGAGTAATATGGTACTAACATATTTCTTTGGATATCTCCCCTTGGGCCGCTTGTATTTCCTTCCCTGGTCAAACTATGAGTGCGGCTTGCATGACAGATAACATGGCATTACGATACCCGGTCATCATGTCCCTTTTGTTATTTCCAAACGACGAGGCTCATTTCATTGTTTGATGGTCTAGTTTTTTATTTATGAGGCTGTTTTAAATCGTTTACGGTCTGTTTGTTGTTTGTTTGACAGGATTCTTTTGAATCTGTTACGGTCTGAATTTTCCGTGACAATGCTCATTTAATACTTTTGGTCTGTACTTACCTTGAAAAGCTCGGGTAACCCTTTGAAATTCTTTGTTTAGCATTACAAGCTCATTTTAACCTCAAAATGTTTATATTTGCTTTTTAAACATGCTCATGTAAACCTTTGATATCTGTTTTTCTTGTAACAAGCACATTTATCCCTTTTAAGTCATTTTACTGTGAACACCTCATTTAAACCATAGAAGGCTTAATTTTTATGTGACAAGCTCATTTAATAATGTTAGTTGCTTTTTTAATGTGACAAGCTCATTTAAACACCAGAAGGTTTTTTTTAATTGACAAACTCATTAATCCCCATCAGGTAGGCTTTTTTGTCTAAGCTCCTCGTAATACTGAGCTCATTCTGTATTATCGTGTGACAAAGTCAAGCTCATTGATACCCAATAAGGTTTTTCTTCATGTGACAAGTTCAATGAAAACTCAGAAGTTCGGTTGTGTTCTAGTGCCAAGCTCGCTTAAACCCGAGAAGGTCTGTTTGTGGGTGACAAAACGACCGAAGGTCCTTTTTCATGTGACAAGCTCAGAAGGTTTAAAGGGAATATACAATGAAAAAGTATATCTTTAGAATGGGTAAATAATACCTAAACACATATATCTGACAAAACTTCCGAATTTCCAAGATGCCCAGGTGACGTTTAATACCCATTTCCATAAGGCAATTTTGCCTTTATGGCGGAAACGTCCCAAACATATTACGTAAACACCCGAATAAGTGACGTCATGTGGGGCAACCGTATTTATTTATATTTACGGCGAGCGATTCAAGTGAAAGCCGAACAATGTATATTGATTGATGGCGCATCGACAGCTAAGGTCATTTAGCGCGCATTTAAATTTAATTATTCATGATCCCTGGGTAAACACACCAGTACTAGGCTAGTACCAAGGGCACTTCACCATGACCGTAGTGCCGAGACTGTGGATCGAACCCGGGACACCCGGTTTCGGAATCTCCGACGCTAACCACTCGACCACAGCGGATTCCTCTCAAAAAGGGGAAATCATTGTTGAAGTACTGATGAAAGGGAGCAAAGAAACGCACGTTAGGTGAACGGATATAACTGAAATACCGTTAAAAACTCTCAATCAAATCCTTTTGTGTTGGTACTCTTAGGAATCGTCCCGTGGAGACGATGCTATAATTTCTAAAGTTCGTCTTAAAGGTGCTGAAATATTGAAAACCTTTCAATTAAAAGTTATAAATATGTATACAATTTGGCTTACAAAAGAAAACAATACAATACAGGATACATAAAACTTCACGCGTTAAAGCAAGATTAAAACAAACACAAATCATAATAAAAATATAAAGAATTTTTCAAAGAGCCAGACGTTTGCAACGTATAACCCAATTTAACCATTTTTCTCATGTAGACGCTTTCTGACGCTTCTACGGCAGACGTCTTTTTGAAAACATCAATGTTTTCCACTTTAAGACATTTTTGTCAATGTCTTGTTTTTGTGCAATTTTTTGAAAAGTTAACTTCTGCTGAGGTGTCAAAGGTCATTTGAATCAATAACACGGATAATTAAGTACATCTACCGGCCGACATAATGAATCACCGTGGTTAGTATCGCCATAGCATAAAGTAGTCCGAATTCAGGCATATACAGAGGACTAGATTATATGGAGTAAACTGGTCTTTGCCCAATAATATCTCTCTTATTACTCAACCAATCCTTATGTTGTGGGTACCCAGCTGAATTGTCTCACTGAGACGGTTCTTTTAAGTACCCACAACGTAGGGTTTGAATGCCAAGTAAATATTTGGGGATGTCAAATACTACTTCGCAGAATCGTACAATTGTCCAGAAAGTTAACATTTGTATACGCCTCGGTCAAGTTATTGTTATTTATAATAAACATGTCATTTTAATTGACAATAGGATTCTTCTTTATCAATAACGGACAATCAAAGGGGTTAAAAGAAAGACAGCGAAAGTGGGCCAAAATACACAGACTTAACCCTTTCTCGCATACAACAAATCTACAGCAGACGACTTTGAAAACATAGTGACAAAAACCTGAAACATTTCCATGAAAGATAGCTTAATTTGTACATGGTTGAAAACATTGTGGCTTAAGTTGAATTGAGCAATTTCTCCTTTGGCCACAGTGTTTTTCAAAGGTCGCCTGTTTCTATTGCGTCAAAATGCGTCTGCATATGGTAATGGGTTAATGGACGTATGCCAACTTCTTCTACTTCAATCTAGGAGCAGTGAGTTCGAGTACAGTTTCGAGAAATACTTTATAAGTTGTGTGAGTAGTGATGGTCTTCGCTTGTAGTGATGTTAGCATAAGGACTGATCCGCATGTGTTAGGATAAACGGACCAGTGGTACTAGAGACTTACACAGGCAACGCCGTGATATAACTGCAACACTGTTGAAAGTGGTGTCGATCATCATTGAAATATACAAACAGTTCCGGGAAACGATTCACCTCGGAACTCGTTCGTTTTATTAAGTACCGTGGCTCAATATAGGATGTATGTGAAGCTATAAAATACTGTGACATCCAAGTTAGGGATCCCACCATGTACCGAAAAAAACCAGTTCGAACCAATGCCCTATCACAATGCTATGTATTCTTTCACTGTCGAATTTTACAAATGGCGACAGTTTCATGTTGAACATTGGTCCACTTCAGGTTTCGTCCAACAGGGAATTTGGTAAAATGTAATGTCTTAATGACAAACAATGCAGATCTCAGGAGAGACAACTCGGTACTAAATCTTCATAGTTTTCGTCCAACAGGGAATTTGGTAAAATGTAATGTCTTAATGACAAACAATGCAGATCTCAGGAGAGACAACTCGGT